>JAQZBX010011275.1:0-42998 GCA_029593785.1 Cabassous unicinctus | reverse complement strand
AAAAAAAAAAAAAAGATTGTCAGGTTGAACACTGCTTGAAGGCTGCCCATTTTTTATTTCTTCTCAAGTTGGTCTTGCTGGCAGTTCCATCAGGTGCCTCTTTAGAAGTAAACAAACCTGCATTCTTGTGCCGCTGGCTCAGAGCAGGCTCTAATTCAGATAAGGAAATCGGGCTGTTCTAGCACTCAGGCAGGTCTGCACCACCAGGCAACTCAGCTGACCAAGCCTTCTTCCACAACCTTTTAGATACACTGGACCAGACTTGAGATTTAGTTCTATCCCTACAAATTAGTATATGCATAGGACCTGAAAAGAAGAGAATGAAAATCTGATATGGAAAATAGAAAAGCTTTCCATTGATATCCTTTCTTTTTTGAAAAAAGTAACCCCTGCATAGGCTAAACTTCCAAGTGATGGAGAACAAGACATTCTCTCACCATTACCAGTTTCTACTATTTCCCTCCAGGGATATTCTGTGTGTTCAAGTATATATCTTTACATATAATCTCCCTTCTCTTTTTTTTTTTTTTTTTTCTTAAAAAAGAACAACCTAAACCTGTTTTACTCTTTCATATTTTTTTACTGAATATATAAATGCACAACTAATCTGTTCAAAGTTGACTTAAATATACAAATTTTTATCATTTACTTTTTAGATCTTGGTACAGAAACTTTTTAACAAGTTTGCTGTTGAAAGTCTCACACCTTCATCATTATCCTTGATGCATCCACCTCCAGATGCCCAAAATATAAGTGAAATCAATTTGAGTCCCATGGAAATCAGCACATTCCGAATCTGTTTGAGGTGAACCTGGCTTTCAAATTTGGATTGGGAAACATTGGCTTTTATACCTTCTTGGTTTGATGTGTGCAATAAGGAAGTACATTATTTCAGCTTCTGGCTACTGTAAGAACATGAATTCTATGATTTTTGTTGTTGTTTTTTTAAACCAGTACCATTGGGTGGGGGGGGAGCCATGATCTAAACCAGTGTATTGTTGGTTTTTTTTAAGTTCCTTCCACAAACTACCATTGTGGCAGTTTGATATTATTTATGAATTCCAAAAGAGATTGATTATGTTTGTAAACTGGTCTGTTTCTCTGGGTCTGATACCCTTTGATTGTATTAGATTCAGCTGAGACAGCTGATTAAATTAAGATTAGGGTTTTGATTCAACCACATCATTAGAGTGCAACTCAGCATTGAGTCCCAGGCCCTTGGGCCGACAATAACACACAGAGAAGAACAACACAGAGGAATAGAGACAGCTCCATAGACATGGCAGAAGCTCTGGGAAAAGAGATGAACCTGATATTCTACAGCTGACCTTGTGAAGAAAACAGAGCAGCTGAGCCCAGAAATGAGCTTGGGGAAGAGAGATGAACCTTATGCCAGCCTACAGCTGAGATTGGAAGAAGCTGGGACCACGGAGCCTTAAGAGGAAGAAGGAAGGCTGAACCCTCGCAGATATCGCCTGCCATCTTGCTTCAACACATGGCAAATGACTTTGGGTGAGAAAGTACCTCTTATGGTACCTTGAGTTGGACTCTTTAGGGCCTTGTGACTGTAAGCTTCTACCCCAAATAAATACCCTTTAAAAAAGCCAACAGATTTCTGGTACTTTGCATCAGCACCCCTTTGGCTGACTAATACAACCATAATCAGTATAATCTGATGAAACTAAAGAAGAAATGTCTAAAGACAACCTCTCAACAGATTGTATCTCAGGTTAAATACTAATTAGTCTGTGTTGGGGGTTGTACAGAGGTTCTTATAAAAGGTATTCATGTTGCTGATGTTTTGTTTGTTTTATGAAAATTCCCTTCTGAAATGGAATAAAAAGCTGGTGGGTAATAGCTAATACCCAAAATGGTTGCGATTATTCATACAAGTTAGAAAAATTTGCGTGTTCAAATATGTGGAAAAGTGCAATCCATCGACCCTTTTAAATATACATAGTGGATTTTCACACCTTTTTCTAATGTACCTCTTGACCCTTCCTGACCGCCCTTTGTAAGTACTTCCAGAAATACCAGGTTTTCATTTCATTCGCAGTAGAAAGAAGCATATTTTCATTACTTGACAATGTGGGATGGGTGCAATTTATTCCATTGTCACTAAATTAGAAGAAGCAAATCCATAGGTACCCTAAACCTATTTTAGGTACCACAAGGTGTCTTTTTACACAGCTCATTTGAATACAAGTGTTCTGAGATGAGGTTTTCTATTTTAAAATGACCATATCAAAATAAATGTGCCTTATTTTTTTATAAGTCTTGTTAAATCTTTTGGTGTCCATATTACCGTTTGGGAGTGGGAAGGCTGGGAGATTGGGAGGGGGGAAGGGTACTTTCTATGATACATAAATTGTATAATTTTTGCCTGACAATACTGGCCACATTCTGATCTATTTCATTAAATTTGTGCTGATGTTACTCTAAACATTTTGACTATTTGAATGTACTGACATGTGAAAAAACAAAACAAGGAAGACATATATTGCTGATTAAAATATGCTGCTGCCAAGGAAACGGCAACTTGATGCATGGATTTTGTAGCAGGCAAAATCCAGATTCTGTTTCCATTTCACAGTAGATAACCATATTGAAGAAAGAATGCTTTAAAATATAGCCTGTTTTGAAACTCACTAATGTGTAGCTTACTGTGATTTCTCTTATTAAAGAATATGTTTGTTCAATTCCAAACTTTTGTATGTGTTGAACTCAAAATCTAAGCCCTTGTACTATTACAGTACTATCAATAAAATGTATTTGGGATCAGTGTTTCCTTAACATCAAAATAATAGCAACATTAGCTACATTTAGAATATTCAGCTTTAGCATAGAAAAAATCCTTAGAGTATGAGCAATTTTGAAAATTCTTTTTGTGTTACTAATAGATTTAGTCATATCTGGCTATATAAACTTCCATTTTTTACCTCCTGTCATTCCAACAAACCTAATTTCTGTTTCACCATGTAGTCAGATTATTCTCTTGATCTTCATCCAAAATGCAGCTCCCTAAGATTTTTTTATTAAGTTATATTAAATTCATAAACTCTTTTTGCCTTTAATTCTTAAGGAAATAATACCAGTGTTGACGAAGATATTACAAGGGGGGTAATTTCATGCAATAAACAGGTACTGTAAGTTTCCTTCCTAGTTTTTCTGGGATAAACGACTAGACTATTCAAAGAAAACTACATCCTTTTTGTGTACATCTACAGATGTTAGAATTGCCAGAAGCAAATCCTGGGAATAATACAGGTATTTTCATTGCATCTTAAATGTTAAACTTTCCTTATGAGAGTATACTGTGTTCTGTGGTTAAGTGGGTGTGCTTAATTGTTCTGTAAATTCTGATCAGCTGAAATTTTAAAATCTTGATGCAATAACAGTGTTTTTGCCACTTCTGGTTGAGATGGATCTGTCCCATGTCAGTCAGGGTCTTTTTCACTATATGTTGCCACTGGCTGTTTACAGGTAAAGTAGAAATTCTTTTTCACCTGTAAGTTTCTGCTTTTAAAAATTATCTTAGGCTATGTCATCAGAGAAATGAAGAGAGGATGCTTTTGCTTTGGGTTGTGGTCAAAAACTGATTAAATAATTTAGTGTCTCCAGCATATACTAAAAACCATTCATTTCAGCTGTGGTATTGGTGGTATATTTGTTTACTTTAAGTTTTATTACATTTATTATCATGGATGTTCAGTTGACCAAATAGTTCATTATTTTCTCTTATCTTTTTTTTTTTTTTTTTTGAAATTTTAATTTGAGGTTATAACTGCAGTATATGAGAACTCGGCATCCTTGTTTTCAAGAAATACTGATAAAAGTAAGATTCTATAAAATGTGTTGTGAAACATTGTAATTACCTTTCCATGTCATTATTGTACTTGTGCTGAAATGTTTTCACATTCCTTTGTCTGGAACAAAATGTTCACTTTCATTTTAATTATATTGATCCCCTTGAATCAACAGATTTTGATATTTTCTCTTGGAAGATTTTATATCTTTTTGGGAATATGTAATATAAGATCTCTAATAAAAGATAATCTTATCACATGCATGATCCTCTAGAGTAGTTCTTAATCCTGTTTTGTAAACAAGATATATTAAAATATTTGGGAGTGGGCAGGGTAGGATAATGAAGACCTGTTACTTGTTCTTTCATTAATGAGTCATTCCTTCTTCAGCCCAATTCCAGTTATAAAATATAGTTTTAGAGAACAGGTAGCAGATTGGTGCTGAGGATGGTGGTCAATTTCTTATCACCCTTTGAGGTTGGAATCTACCTTCAAGGTTGGCCCCAGCCATGCCTCTGGGGCCCTGTCAGCCAATTAGGAGATAGGCTCATCAGATTCTGTGTACGACCAGGACAGAGGCGAGTAAGGGAGTACGCCAAGGCATGAAGCGAAAAACGTCCACATAAACTGACTTAGAAAGTAAGGAGGGGTCAAAGAATGGGATCTGGAGGGCTTCCTTTCCCCCCTCCCCCCATCCCACTGGCCCAGACTAGCACACAGCTTTAGTGGCTTTAGTGAAGATCCTTTCAAAGATGGGTGGAGATAACTTCCTGGAGGTACTTATGGGCTAGGCAGGTAAAAGATAAATGCTAATAGGGAAGTTTGGGCTTGTTTTGGGTGACTTACTCAGTAAAGACTTATACATATATACATATATGCAGAACTGTAAAAATCTAAAGAGAAGTGTATGTAAGAAATAGATTTCATTGGCAGATAATGAATGAAAATTAAGTCCTGGGCTCCATAATATTTGGTTAGCAATATATCATGGTAATTTGAATATAAAAATTAGTAAAAAAAAATTTAATTTTATGTGGACATATGTACACAGTGCCTCCTGCAGAATCTTGTACTTGGTGGGTACCTGTGATATAAGACCAACTAATGGTGATTGTGTTTGTGGTTGGTTGAAGGGGTGGATCCAAGGGGAGTGAGGAGAGTAGTAGCAAGTACCACATTGCTGCCATTTTTCAAAACAACACAAATGGTTTAAGAGAGGTTGCGAAGGGCAGGACTCTTTTGGTACAAATTGGCTTAAGCAAAAGTAGGTAATTTATTCTAACTTTCAAGGGTAGTGAACACTTCAAACACAGCTGTAGCCAAGTATGAATTGTCAGCCAGGATCTGTCTATTTCTTGGGTTCGCTTTCCTTTGAGTTGTCTTCGTTCTTAGATAAGGCCTACCCATTTGAGAGCAAGATCCAAACTTGGTCCATCCAGTGCAGCAACTGCAGTGAAAAGGGTGCACATCTTATCTAATTTTTTAAGCAAATGTCCTGAGATTGATGTCACTGGCTCTCATCTGGCTCATGAGCTAGTAATTGTAGTAGGGATAAAGTTAGATTCACCTGAATTGCATGGACAGAATGGGTAAGAAATAGACCTCCTTCCCTTCCTCTCCCCCTCTCCCACCCTCCATCCACCAAGGAAAATGGGATTCTACTACCAGGGAAAAGGGAGTTGAATCTTGGGTAAGCAAGATACTATAGAAATATATTCCAGAGGAAAATCAAATGTGTGGAATTGAAGAAAGACGAAAGCATACCTAGTGTGAGTTTCAGGAAAGGTTACATAGAAAAGGTAGATTTGAGAGAGTTCTTAAATTTAACCTGCTAAGCTTATTTCTGTCTTAGGGACTTTGTCCTGTTCCCGCTGCTTGGAAGGCTCTGCACTCAGATCTTCCCATGGCAGGCTCCTTTTCATTCAGGTCTCAGCTCAGCGGTTGCCTTCTCTGAGCCATCCACCTCCACTCCACTGGTGACTTCTTACCCTGCTCATGTGCTTCATGGCAGAGCCTTACCCTCCACTATGTCGGTCTGACTTCTGCACTAGAACATAAACTCCATTGAGGGCAAGAACCCCAGCCACTTTGTTTAGTATCTTGTCCCCACATTTAGACCAGCAGGGATTAAATAAATACTGGTTCAGTACATGAAAGAATATATGTTGTCACCAGTAAATGTTGAGAAATGAAAATTCTGATTTTCAGAATAGAAGCTTCAAAATCCTTTACACCTTAATTGCATTTATTTGTTCATTTTATTCTCCTGCTCAAAAGCTTCAGAAAGTTCTCATTGCCAAGAAATTAAAGTGTAAATGTTTCAAGCTGCATTTCTAATCCCCAAAAATGAAGTGACCTCATGGAAGTTACTGTAGTTTGCTTACCGGCCAACCGGCCACTGCCCCTATATGGTCATCCTTGCTAATAAAACCCTGATTTTATTCAAACATCAGGTAACCATGAGCTTCAGGGGGTGAATCTTGATTAGTCTAAATTTGTCATGGTAATTTTCTTCACCTTTTCTGGTGGGTGTTTTAAGATTGATGGATGACAGTTCTGGCCAATGAGCTACCATGGGAAGGTGGCTGGGGGACTTCTGAGGCCTTTTCCTTCTTAAAAATGGGAGAGCATCTCAGCCTCACACAATGTTAAAAGAAAGTAACCTGTAAGTACTGGTGCTTCCAACTGCTGCAGCCATCTTGTAACCCTGAGGGGACAAGCCGAGGACAAAAGTCAACTGGATGATGGTTGGGGATTGAATCATGACCCCCACAAATGACCTGTGCATACAAATCCATCTGTAAATAGGAGGGATGTTAGTAGTTAAGGTGTAGACTCGTGAGAGTGGGATCGTCAAAGACCCTGTTTAGATGAGGCCAAATGAAATCAGGGTAGACTTTAATCCATATAACTGCAGTCCTTATAAGCAAATGAAATTCAGACACAGTCAGTCAATAGAAGCCAGAAGCCAGTGGAAACCAGAGGAGCCGACACAATGAGAAAGAGATTGCCATGTGATGGAGGATTGCTGAACAATGCAGGCTCTGGGAGAAAACACGCCCTGCTAATACCTTGACTTTGGACTTCTGGCTTCCAAAACTATGAGACAGTAAATTCCTGTTAAGCAATACACTGTACATTATTTGTTATAGCGACCCTGACAAACTAAGACAGTGACTAAATGAAAAATGGGTAGAGCCTGGGTCCCCAGTGATGAGCTGCTGAATTAACCAACTCCAATCTTGTTATATGAAATATTAAATCACCTTACCATGTAAGCCATTTCAAGTTTGGCATTATGTTGCAAACAGCTGAAAAGCATTTTAGTTGATACCCTCCACACCACTGCCTCAGCACCATACCCTTTTCTTTGGATACCTTGCCTAAGGGTCTGTGTGTACTTGGTGTGCTTGAATAACCAAGACTTGGTTGTCAGTCAGCCCCTCAGGACACAGCATCTTCCTGTGTCTCAACTTACCACTATATCCTACACATTTTGTTCAAAGTGTTTAATAAAACTATGCTTAATAAGTACATCGTGTAGAGATGTTTAAAAAAATATTAGGTGGGAAGAAAGATGTTTGAAAATGCAAAGTAAATCAAGGATGTACTAGCATCCTTGCCTGAATGGCAAGATGCCTGAAGATTGTGGAGTACTTAATATAAGCACAGTGTGTGCTTCAGTTCAAATGTGGAATTGGGACTGGCTCCTGTATGGCAAGATGACCCTTTGGAATTCAAGAAAAAACTGGAGGCAGAGGGGAGGAGGAAGGGTTGTGAATGGGAACAATGAGTCAGTAGGCACTTGCTTCTTCCTTGAAGTGTTTCAGCCAACTCTCTATGTTGAATCTTTTACAAATAGATTTGTGTCATTGAAGGGCTATAAACGAGTTTCTGAATCTCCAAACAGGTGAAGTAGAGAAACGGAAAAACTGCATATTTTAGGGGATTTACATGGTGCCTAGTGTTCTTGGCTCTCATGGCTCTGTATAGATTTCCAAATTTTTATTTACAAGTTTAGCCTTGAGATTCATTTTCTGGTCCCAGAGCTAAAGGTCAATGGTAGCAAGTAAGATGTGCCTATCATGTCAGTTAAGTGAAACTGATTCCACCACTAGACCAAATAGAGCCTTCACTGGTTCTTTCAAAACATGTTCTGAGTTGAAAGGAAGCCTTTGTTTTGGTCTGAAATTCTCTTCTTGAGCAGAAGACTCAGTGCATATGACTTTCATGGAAAGGGTTTTCTCACCATATACAGGATTGAAATCATTTCAGGCTGACTGTATAGAAGTAAGTTTTTAAGAAAATGATTTGGCATTTGTTTATTTGGCCTTCCTAACTGGATTTTTTTTCTTTAATAGGCAATTTGTGGGTTTGCAGAACAATCATGAATAAAATACAAGATTCCCATATATCACCCCACCGCTAACACCCTTGCAATGATGTAGAACTTTTTTATAATTGAAGATAGTACATTTAATTAAAGTCCAGGGTTTAACTTAGGGTTCATTGTTTGTGTCGTATAGTTCCATGCATTTTTAAAAAATATTTATTCTGTTACCATACATACAATTTAACATTTCCCCCCTTTAATCATATTCAGCTATATATTTCATTGCTGTTAATTGCATTCACAATGTTGTGTTACCATCACCACCATCCATTACCAAAACATTTCCATCATTCCAAATAGGAACCCTGTACTTCATATGTATGTGTGGGTATGATTCCATTTGTAAAAATTCTCCAGAAAAGGAAAAGCAAATCTATTGGAACCCTGTATATTTTAAGCCTTAACTTTGCATTCCCTATTCTTACCCCATCCCCAATAACCTATATTCTAGATTCTGACTCTATGAGTTTTGCTTATTCTAATTGTTTCAAATCAGTGAGACCATACAATATTTGTCCTTTTGTGTCTGGCTTATGTCACTCAACATGATGTCTTCAAGGTTCATCCATGTTGCTTGCGTGTATCAGGACTTCATTCCTTTATCTGGCTGAATAATATTCCATTGTATGTACATACCACATTTTGTTTATCCATTCATTGGCTGATGGACACTTGGGCTGTTTCTATCTTTTGGCAATTGTGAATAATGCCACTATGAACGTCGATGTGCAAATATCTGTTCAAGTTTCTGCTTTCAATTCTTTTGGGTTTATACAGAGTAGCGGGATTGCCAGATCATATGGTAGTTCTATCCTTAGAGTTCTGAAGACCAAGTTGTCTTCCGGCTGCATCATTTTTCATTTTACACTAATACCAGCAGTGAATGAGTGTTTCTATTTCTCCACATCCTCTCCAACACTTATTTTCTGTTGTTTTTTTTAAATAGCCGCCATTCTATAATGACATACAATGGTATCTCATTGTGATTTTTTTTTTTAAGATTTATTTATTAATCGCCCCACCCCACATTCTTTTTGTGCTCACTGTCTGCTCTCTGTGTCCATTTGCTGTGTTTTCTTCTGTGTCTGCTTGTCTTCTCTTTAGGCAGCACTGGGAACCTATCCTGGGACCTTTCTGGAGTGGGAGAGAGGCACTCAATCTCTTGCACCACCCCAGCTCCCCTGTCTGCTGAGGCTCTTATTGTCTCTCCTATGTATCTCTTTTTGTTGCGTCATCTCGCTGTACCAGCACTTCTGTGCAGGCCAGCTCGCTGCATGGGCCAGCTTGCCTTCACCAGGAGGCCCCAAGAATCGAATCCTGGACCTCCTATATGATAGACAGGAGCCCCATCACTTGAGCCCCATCCACTTCCCTCATTGTGGTTTTGATTTGCAGTTCCCTGTTGGCTAATGATATGAGCACCTTTTCATGTGCTTTCTGACCATTTGTATATCTTCTTTTGAGAGATGTCTATTCAAGTCATTTGCCCATTTTTAAAATTGGGTTAATTGTCTTTTTGTTGAAGTTGGAGGATTTCTTTAAATATTTTGGATATTAAATCTTTATTGCATATATATTTACCAAATATTTTCTCCCATTGTGTAGGTTGCTGTTTTACTTTCATGATAAAGTCCTTTGAGGAAAAAAGTTTTTGTTTTTTTTTATTTTGCTGAGGTCCCATTTATTTTTTCTTTTGTTGCTTGTGCTTTGAGTGTAAAGTCTAAGAAACCATTACCTAACACAGGGTCCTGAAAATGCTTCTCTAGTTGTTATTCTAGGAGTTTCATAGGTCTAGTGCTTATATATAGTGTGAAGTAGGGGGTTCTCTTTTTTTTTTTTTTTTTTTTTTTGGCAAATGGAGGTGCAGTTTTCCCATCACCATTTGTTGAAGAAACTCTTCTTTTCCAATTGAGTGGTCTTTGCCCCCTTGTCAAAAATCAGTTGGCCATCAATATGAGGGTTATTTCTGAGTTCTCAGTTCTATTCCATTTATTTACATGTCTGTCCTTGTGTCAATATCATGCTGTTTTGATTACTGTGGCTTTGTAATAAGTTTTAAGATCAAGAAGTGTAAGTCCTCCAACTTTTTCTTCTTTTTCAAGATGACATTGGCTATTTGGAGTCACTTACCTTTCCATGTAAATTTGATTATTGGCTTTACCATTTCTGCAAAGAAGGTTGTTGGAATTTTGATTGGAATTGCTTTGAATCTATAAATTGCTTTGGGTAGAATTGATATCCTAACGATATTTAATCTTCTAATTCATGAACACGGAATGTCCTTCCATTTCTTTAAGTCTTCTTTGATTTCTGTTAACAATGTTTTCTGGTACAAAACATTGTGTACAAGTCCTTTACATTCTTGGTTAGATTTATTCCTAAAGGTTTGATTCTTTTAGCTGCTGTTTTGAATAGAATATTTTTCTTGATTTCTTCTAAATGTTCATTGCTTGTGTATAAAAACACTACTAATCTTTGGGTGTTGATCTTATACCCCGCCACTTTGCTGACTTAATTTATTAGCTCTAGAAGCTTTTTTGTGTTTTTTTTTTCAGGATTTTCTGTATATAAAATTATATCATCTACAAATAAGGGAAGTTTTATTCTTCCTTTCCAATTTGGGTCCCTTTTATTTCTTTCCTTGTATAATTGCCCTGGCAAGAACTTCCAGTACAATGTCGAATAACAGTGGTGACAGTGGGCATCCTTGCCTTGTTCCTGATCTTAAAGGGAAAGTTTTCAGTCCTTCAACATTAAGTAGGATGTTAACTGTGGGCTTTTCATATATGCCCTTTATCCTATTGAGGAAGTTTCTTTCAATTCCTAGTGTTCTAAGTGGTTTTGTCAAGAAGGGGTGCTGGATTTTATAATATGCATTTTCTGCATCAATTGAAATGATCATATGGTTTTTTTCTTTCATTCTGTTAATGTGGTGTATTACATTGATTTTCTTGTATTGAACCAAACCTGCATACCAGGGATAAGTCCCACTTGATCATGGTGAATACTACTTTTAATATGCTGTTGAATTCATTTTGCTAGCATTTTGTTGAGGAATTTTATATCTGTATTCACAAGAGATATTGGTCTGTACTTTTCTTTTCTTGTGGTATCTTTATCTTTCTGGCCTTGAAGAATGAATTAGGGAGTCTTCCCCCCTCTTCAGTTTTTTGGAAGAGTTTGAGCAGAATTGGAGTGAAGTCTTCTAGGAATGTCTGGCAGAATTCCTCTATGAAGCCATCTAGTCCTGGGATTTTCTCTAATGGGAGGTTCTTGATGACTGATTCAGTCTCTTTACTAGCAATTGGTTTGTTTGGATCTTCTATTTCTTCTTGATTTAATCTAAATAGTTTGTGTGTTTTTAAGAATTTTTCCACTTCATCTAGGTTATCTAATTTATTGGCATACATTTGTTCATAGTATCCTCTTAGAGTCCTTTTTATTTCAAAGGACTATAAGTGTTTCCCTTTTCATTTCCAGTTTTAGTTATTTGTATCCTCTCTGGTTTTTTGTTTGTTTTTTGTTTTGGGGTTTGTTTTTTTGTTTGTTTGTTTGTTTGTTTTTTGTCAGTCTAGGTAAAGGTTTATCTATCTTTTCAAAGTACCCACTTTTGGTTTTTTTAGTTCTCTCTATTCTTTTGTTGTTGTTGTTGTTTTCTATTTCATTTACCTGTGTTCTAATCTTTGTTTTTGCCTTCCTTCTACTCACTTTGGAGTTAATTTGCTCTTCTTTTTCTAGTTCTTCCCATTTTGAGGTTAGCTCTCTGATTTGAAGTCTCTTTTTTTTTTTAGGTGGTACTAGGGATTGAACTCAGGACCTCGTACATGTTCATGAGAAGTAGGTGCTCATCCACTGAGCTACATCCACTCCCCAGTGAGAGCTGGTTTTTTGTGTGTTTGTTTTTTTTTTTTTCAGGAGATACCAAGGATTCTTTTTTAATGTGAGCATTTAGAGCTATAAATTTTCCTCTCAGCACTGCCTTCATTACATACCATAAGTTTTTGGTATGCTGTGTTTTCATTTTCATTCACTTCAAGATATTTTCTAATTACACTTGTGATTTCCTCTTTAACCCATTGGTTGTTTAAGAGTATGTTGTTAAATTTCCACATATTTGCAAATTTTCATTTTCTTTTTCTGTTATTGCTTTCTAGCTTCATTCTTTTGTTGTCAGAGAATATACATTGTATGATTTCAATATATTTTAATTTATTGACACTTGTTTTTTGATCCAACTTATTGTCTATCCTGGAGAATGATTCATGTGCACTCAGGAAGAATGTGTATTCTGTTTTTGTTGAGTGAAGTGTTCTACATGTCTGTTGGGTATTTTAGATTTAGAGTATTATTCAAGATTTGTACTTCCTTATTGATCTTCTCACTAGATGTTCTATCCATTATTGAGAGTGGTGTATTAAAGTCTCCTACTATTAACTATTAATGTAGAACTGCCAATTTCTCCCTTCAAATCTACCAGTATTTACTTCATATGTTTTGGGGCTCTTCTGTTAAGTACATATATATTTATAATTGTTACGTCTTCCTCTTGAATTTATCCCCTTTATCAATGATGTAATAACTATCTTTTTCCCTTGTAACTATTTTTTACTTAAAAATTAATATAGCCACATCAGCTCTCTTTTGGTTACTACTTGAAATGTATATTTTTTTCCATCCTTTCATCCCCAACCTATTTGTACCTTTGACTTTATGGTGAGTCTCTTGCAGACAGCATATGGTTGGGTAATGCATTTTTATTTGTTCTGCCAATCTCTGCCATTTGACTGGAGAGTTTAATTCATTTAAATTTAAAGTCACTACTGATTTTTCTTCTGCCATTTTGCTATTTAGCCTTTGTAAGTCTTATATCTTATTTGTCCCTCACTTCTGCTAATGCCTACTTTTATATTTATTTGTTTTTTTTTTTTCTATTGGACTATACTGATTGTCTTCTAATTTCTATCTGGATATATTTTTCATCTGTTTTCCTTTTGGTTACCATGGGTTAAAATTTAACATCCTAAATATATAACAATTGTATTTGGTTTGATTCCAACCTAACTTGAATAGCATGCACATATACTTTTCCATATTCCTCTGTCCTCCCCACCATTTTTTTTTTCTTGTCACAATGTATATCTTTCTACATTTTATGTTTTAAAACATAGATTTAGCATTACTTTTTATGCATTTGCATTTGAGCAACTGTAGTGCCTTGGGGAGGGAATGGGCGCAAAGAGTTTTGATGGCTCCCCAAAGCTGAGCATTCCTGGCCTGCCCAGCAAATGCAGCCCTTCAACTAACTGTCCCCCACAGCCCTGAGGAAGCAGAGTTTCTCTTAAGTCTCCATGGACACCGCCCCTATCCAGAAAGTGTTGAAACAATGGCTGCTGTTGTTTTTGTCTTGGGGGAGGAGGGTTGAACCATAGCTGCACTCAGAGCTGTACCCCCAGTGATCTGAATTCGCTAGTCAAAAGCCATGATCAATGATTAGCCATGTTCATCCCTGCTCTTGGGGAAGGGGATTTTTATGTTACTTTCACCAGCGAGCTAGCCAGGGGCAATGCGCCTTGGGGCACTGCAGCGAGAATGGTGGATGGGAACTGGTAGCCACTGGGGTAGAGACCAATTTATTGTTCTTAATCATAATTTATCAGTCTCTTCCTTCCACCCTTCTCTGGATGCTGTACAGTGTTCTTCTGGACTCCAGAATTTTAAAATAGTTGTTTCAGGCAGTTCCTGCCTGTTCAATAGTTGTTTTTGTGGAAGGACTAAGACCTGGAGCTCCCTACTCCACCATGTTCCCACAGTTCTCCTAACTGGACATTTTAAGTGCAGTTAATACAGACTGCATAAGAAATAGTTAAAGCTGTTAAATCTACATATTCACCCTCATTGAATTTATGGGGGTACCTTTAAGAGAGCCCAAAAGCAATCAATTATTTTTAGATTTTTGCATTGCATTTTCAATAAATAAACATTTACTGCATGTGTCATTTGGGCAGGGTAATTGTGCTAGGCTTTGGGGGAAGAGGATTTCTGCTGTTCTCCCAGTCTAGTAAGAAAAAGAAGACCTGCGTACATTTAAGATTCCGTAAGTCAGGAGAGCAAGAGGGCCATGTTAATGACATAAACAATAAATACTGTGGGAGTACACAATAAATACTGTGGGAGTACAGGGGAAGACGACATTCCTTCTATTTGGAATGATGTGTAAGGAAGGCGAGGAGTAGGAGGACTTGAGCTGAGCCTGGAAACATAAGTATAGCCCCAAGGAGCTGTGGGGTGCGGAGTGGCATGACACCAAAGGCACAGCAACAAGAAATCACATGTCTGGTGGAAGTTTTTTGAAAGGAAATTACTGGAAGTTAGACTGGAACTGTTATCACTTAATTTAAACTCTTCAAAATCTGTATCTAGACATTGCAGTGTGCACATTAACGCTGATTTGTAAACATTTAAATATGTGAAAGGAAAGAAGCAACTGTGTAGTTTTCAGGGAACTTTGATATAACTATGCATTATTGCCAATAATTATGAGGAAGAAGACAGCTATATTTCTGGGTTTGTGGGCTTTTTTCATTGTAACCATGTAATATTTGATTAAAGCAATTATGAAATGCAAATATCTTGTACATGAGCCTGTTGACTCCAAAGTTCTGTAGTGGTACAATGAAACCTTATAAATGAAATAGTAGAGTCTAATCTAATCTTGGACAGAATAAATTTACAGAATATTAAAATAACTAGCTCCTTTCATTAGTCCACAGTCAGTCTACTTCAGGGCCCTCTCTAAGGTTTAATTTGTCAACCATAAACTCAGGAATATTGTTCAGTCAGATAAGAAGTAAAAGAATAAATGAAACACATTATTAAAATAATTTTTAACTTTAAAAGAGCTCTATTATTTTAAAGCTTAGTATAACCTTGTCATAATTCAGTCTCTTGGGTCTGTGTCATTGAACTTTAATAATGATGACATCTTATAATCAGTAAAAACTTCATAAGGCCATCTTATTCCAAATTCTACCCCATTTGCCTGATAGGGAAATGAGCGAGGTTTCAACAGAGCTGTAGCACATAGGCATGTGCCCCAATTCATGTAGCTTTCACAAGTATAGGAAAAGGGAAGCTCTTTGAAATACAGTATTTTCAAATTAGAAGGGAACTCAAGGGACAAGGTGGAACCAGCAAAAGCGGCTGGTCTCTGAAAAACATGCACCTGCCTTCATTATAATCTCAAGAAATAAACAATGGAGATGAAAACTGTTCTTTATTTAAAAAGAAAACTACCTATTTGAGCACCTGGACTCAAGGAGCCAGGAAGCTATAGGAGCTCAGAACTTGCCAGAGCTCCACATGGAAAGCAAATTCTCTGCCACTGGCATGTCAAACCCTGGGATATGTGCAAGCTTAGAGCCTGAGGTTGACATGTGAGTGATTGTGACAGTCAGCTACTTGATGTTTGCAAAGCAGTGGTCTCGTGGCAATGGGCAAACCTTGATTGGCCTGAAAGCAGGGCCAAAAGAAATGACCACTAAATGTTGATTATCTTTTTTTTCTCTTTTTCAGAAGGCATGACCAGAAATAAAATAATGGTAATACTAGTAGTAGTAGTAGTAGTAGTAGTAGTAGTAGTAGTAGTAATAATAATAATTGCAGCCAACATTTATTGAATGTCACATGATGGGGATTGTAAACATACGGCATACCTTATGTCATGTAATCCTCATAGCTACCCTGTAAATGAGTTGCTATTATTACCCCTTTTACAGAACAAGAAACTGAAGGTTAATTACATTGGACTCCAATGTTGGTATATACAGGGGCTGGCAAACTCCAATCCACAGCCAAAGCTAACTCACTGCCTGTTTTGGTAAATAAAGTTTTATTGGGACACAATCACACCATTTGCTTACATATTGTCTCTTCCTGTTTTCCCAGTACAAAGGCAGAGTTGAATAGTTGCAACAGAGACCATATGGCCTGCAGAGTGGAAATTCTATGTTAGTTTGCCAAAGGCTGCCAATGCAATATACTAGAAATGGCTTGGCTTTTATAAAGGGAATTTATTTGGGGTAAAATTTACAGTTCCAAAGCTGTGAAAAATGTCCAAATCAAGGCATCATCAGAGATGTTTTCTCACCAAAGGTCAGCTGCTGGTTGAGTCCTGGGCTCCTGCCACGTGGCAGGGGAAAATGGCAGCTCTCCATCTGGGTCTCTGCCTTCTCCTCTGGGCTGCTTTCTCTTCAAGCTCAATTGTGGGTCATCAAGCACATAGTAGGGGTCTTCTCTTCAGCTTTGAACTGCTGTGTGCTCTCAGGGGCCTCTTTCCATGCCTCTGTGCTCTGCTGATTCCAGCCTTCAGCCTCTCTTTCAGCCTCTCAGGATTTCTCTTGGCCTCTCTCTCAGCTGTCACTGGTCCTCGAGTCCTCTTTCTCACATGGCAGGGTAAAAATGGCAGCTGTCTTTCTCCGTGTTTTTGCTTTCAGTTCCCCACTTACATAAGCCTCCAGCAAGAGGGTGGAGACCCAACCTGGGTCATGCCTCACTGACGTAGTCCAATCGAAGACCCTAAAGCAATCTAAACAAAAAATGATCTAATTGAGAGGTCTCTTAACTGAATCTACACAAAAGGCCCCACATACCATAGGTTTCCATGCACAGGTATGGGTTAGCTTAAGAACATAATTTTGGGGGCTCCATAAAAGACTCAAAGCAAGACACTCTACTATTTGGTCCTTTCCAGGAAAAAAAATCATTGCCCTCTTCTCCATCTGATTGTAGAGTCTAGGCTCTTAACACTACCCTTCCTCTTCATATGGAATGCCTAGAGTTGTTATATCAAGGGATATTTTAATTATAGAAGACAATGGAAAATATGGCAGCAGTAATAGAAAGAGCATTAGACTGGGAGTCTGGCGGTATGGATTCTAGTCTCAATTCTGCAACAAAATAGCTGTGGGACCTTCGACAAGACACTCCACCTTCTGAGAATTCATTTTCCTGATCTAATTAAAGCCACGCTGCCAAGTTCCCAAATTAGAAGGTTTCCTAAACACTTTTTCCGGTTTACAAAAAGCCTACTTTAGCAGATGAAATAAAATGCATTTTAACTGGTTTTCTGAGGCAATGCTTACAACTCTTTCCAAATAACATGTTGAAGTCCTATTTCTTCATGTTTTGGTTTTCTCACCTTTGGGGAGATACATGTTTGGATATGGGAATAAAATTATTTGATGCAAATACTTATTTCTGTTTTGTCTTGTTTTTCTGAATGCCAGAGTTTTCTTCTCCTGAAACAACCTAACCCTGAAAAATATATACCTGAACCTTTCTCTGGGGAGATTGAAGCCCAAATTTGAAGGGTAATATGAAAAATCCTAAAAGGATTATGTGAAAACAGTTGCATTTCAACCTTGAATCAGTACCCACAGCTCCTATGCAGGGAGCTTCAGATCAGTGCAGAGACCTGCGGAAGAGGATATTTCTTTAGATTGAAGGACTAAGATGAAAAATCACTTTAGACCTCAAGAAATCTTAGTCTTTGGCTGTCTGTTTTTAAAAATCAGAACTGGTGTGGCTTTGCCCTGCAAGACTAAGGGAAAGGACTGCTTAGGAAAAAAAAATAAAGGCTGCCTTGTAAGAAGTGTCTGAGTCAATCCCTTACACAAACAGTGGACTTGATAAGAAGGCTGGTGATGGGACCTTGACTTGTTCCCTGATGCATCATGATAGTTTGAAACAGGAATCAGGTTTTAGTTTGGTGATCCTGTCATGACTTTTATTTAGAGTATGAAGATTTGGAGTGGGGGCAGAAAGAGGTAATCAAATGTGTAACTTCTTTGAATTCAACCTCATTCAAGTTTGATTCTGAGAGAAGTTGTATGTATATTTTAGGAACAGCAAAATGTCAGAACTTCAAGCCCATCGTTTGAGGATTTGACTAATCTTCCATTTGGCTAATCTGCTCTGTGGCCTCAAACTTATAAAACACTGCATGTATCGAGGCTGTTTTGCCTTTGTCTATTCTTATAATTCAAAGCGCTTGAATGATGGCGTTCAGAAAGCTGTGCTGTTGCTCCTTGGAATAATATTTGGCCTCATGGAAGAGCATAGCCCATGAATGTTGTTTCTGTAACTGTAAATAGTAGAATGATTCCAATGTTTCAGGTTTCCAGAAAAGCATAGCAGCCAGAGTATAGGCCTCCGCCTTCATGGAAAATAGGCATATGCAGAATATACCTGTTTCCTTAGGGCCTTTGCAGACCAGAGGTAACTAAGGTAGGAATTTTGAGATAAGATCATGCTGGATTATCTGGGTGGGACCTAAATCCAATGACAATGTCCCTATAAGAAGAGGAGGAGGCCATGTGACCCGGGAGGCAGAGCATGGAGTGATGAATTCAAAGAATGCCGGCATTCTTCTGGTCTCCAAAACTCTGAGAAAATAAACTTCTGTCATTTTAAGCTGCAGCCTCAGGAAACTAATACAGCATTCAAAATACATTTTTTTACTTACCTTTTCTCAATTTTTATTTTGAAATAATTATAGATTCATAGAGCATTACAAAGATTGCACAAATAGTTCCTGCGTACCTTTTACAGAGCTTCCCCAAATGATTACATCTTACATAATTAAAGTACAATATTAAAACCAGTTATTTGATATTGGTACAATGTGTGTGTATAGCTATATGTCATTTTATCACATTTTAGTTCTGTGTAACCACCAACTCAATCAACACAGAATTATTCCATCACCACAAAGCTTACTTTCTGCTACCACTTTATATTCACCCTTTCCATTCACACTGTCCCTCCCTCCTGGCGACCACTAATCTGATTTAGATTTCTATAATTCTATCATTTCAAGGGCATTACATAAATGGAATCATACAGTATGTGACCTTATGTGACTGACTTTTTTTTTTCACACAGCATAATGACCTTGAGATCCATCCAAGTTTTTATATGTATCAATAGTTGGTTCCTTTCTTTTTTTGCTGAGTAGTAGTCCATGGTGTGGCCATAACACAATTTGTTTCACCATTCAGCATTTTGAAGGGCATTTTGGTTGTTTCCAGTCTTTTACCAGTAAAACTGTTAGGAACATTTGTGTACAAGTCTTTGTACCTAACTATTCATTTCTCCATGTAAAGTGACCAAGAGTACAATTGCTGGGTTATATGGTCAAGTGTATGTTTTGTTTGTTTCATAACCTGTCAAACTATTTTCCAGAGTGGCTGCACAATTTTATATTCCCACCAGTAATGAAAGAGGGACCCAGTTTCTCCACACTTCATCAAAATATATTTGATCCACTCCATCTCACTGCCCTTACAGAGAGCCCACCAGGCACTTTCCAAGCCTTCACTGTGATCCTGTTAGAGAATGAAGAGCTGAGTGATTATGTTGATTTGAGAATGACATAGTGCTATGCCAAGATGATAGAACTAGAAAACTAGACAAAGGTTCCTTCAGTATTTTATTCATTTTTTGTGGGATTACTTATCCACTGGCAGTTTAGAATACAACTTGCAATAAAAACCAGAAGATATCTTCAGTGATTTTTCACTAAATAGAATGTTACCCACCTACTTCCAATCAATTTGAAGTCTTTTCAAAATGAAATCTCTGTATACTTGTCATTGATAGGAAATAAGAATATTTTTCACTTCTCAAGAACTTTTTAATTTTTAGAGTACTTTTAATATGCAGATAAATTTGCACTCTTTAATCTCACAGTGACTCTGTGAAGCAGGCTAGGCAGATATGATTATAGATCTTTGAAAGCTGTGGAGCTTAAAAGCCAGGGAGTTAATGAAGGAAGACAAACTGAAAGATAATTTCCTCAATCCAATGCCCTGCTCAGTGGCCTCTTTGTAGGGAATGACTGGACTCAACAGGGACTTGACAAATTTATACCGTATTTAGCTAGAAATGCCCTTGCATGAGAATAGCAAAAAGAAATTTTAAAAAAGAAAAATAGAGAGTTGCTTTATCACATGTCTATATATAGAATATGATAAGGATTACATTTAGCATTGGTGGTAAAGAGATAGGTAACTTATTCAGTAAAATGGTCTTCAGAAAAAAATAAAACTGGATGTCTACTTCAAACATGAAAAAAATTTCAGGTTAAAGATCCAATTATAAAAAATAAATCAATAAATATAATAAAAAATATACAGGATGAATATTCTAATAATTTGAGAGTGAAGAAGGCCTTTCTATGCATGGTGTGAACTTCACAGCTGTAAAGACAAACAGAAAATTTTGGCTATTAAATTAAAAA
Organism: Cabassous unicinctus; assembly: GCA_029593785.1. NCBI lineage: Eukaryota > Metazoa > Chordata > Mammalia > Cingulata > Chlamyphoridae > Cabassous > Cabassous unicinctus. The sequence continues at coordinate 22,501 of JAQZBX010011275.1, read as the reverse complement.
TGGTGTAGCCAAATATGACATACATACAGTTAAAAGAAAAACAAAACAATAAACAGTGGTAAATATTTGTGATATATGTGATATTCATTCACTTTTTCAACAAACAGTTTTGGAGCACCAACTGTGAGCCAGATAATAGTCAGGGCTTGGAACACACGCTGAACAAAACAAGTTTAATTCTTGACCTCGTGGAATTTATAATCTAGTGAGTGAGGAACTCACCTTGAACAAGTACTTTCTCGCATAATGGATATTATAAAGGTCAAGTTTTGCATGTCACGGGTAAGTATGATGTAGACGAGGGTTGATAGACAAGGGTTAACATTTCTAATGCATAAAGAACTCATGGAGACCAATGAGAAAAATAGTAACATAGAAAAATTGACAAAGGATCTGCACTGGCAATTCCCAAATGAAGAAATTGTAGTTCACCAATAAACATATGACAAGATGTTCATCCTCATGAAAAATCAAAGATATGTAAATGAAAATTAGATATAATGCCTTACCTACCAGATTATCAAATAATAAAATGAGTTACAAAGAAAACTGCTGCCAATAAGCTGTAGGAAATTGGACACTCTCACCGACTTTGGTGGGAGTGTAAATTTTAGAAAATCTGACAATGTATACCAACATTTTCAATGTAAAAATCTGTTACTTTATTCAATGTGTGTGTATATATATATGCATATGTGTATATATATGCATTATTTTTAAAGCAAGGAATAGAAGTGAGAAAAGATTTATGTATAGCAACATCAATCAGAACACTCTATGTCAGGGACCAGCAGACCACAAGCCCTGGCCAAATCCAGCCCACTGCCTATTTTGTAAATAAAGTTTTATTGGAACACAGCCATGTCTATTCATTTATGTGTTGTCTATGGCTGTTTTAGCATTACAATGGCAGAGTTGAGTAGTTGCAACAGAGACTATATGGTCTGTGAAGCCTAATACATTTATTATATGCCTCCTTACAGAAAATTTGCCAACACTTCCTCTAAAGAGGATATTCAAATTGCAGACAACTTAAATGTCCATCAATTAGATTTGGTTAAAATTATTTTATATACATAATATAGAATATTATTCAGTGATTAATAAGATATCTTCTTATATCTAGACATGAAAATACATCAAGATAGTTTGTTAAGTGAGGATCATCGATTGCTATGTATAGCATGATCCATTTATGAAAACAAAATATAGATAAATACACATGTATGCTGCCATTTATAAAGTGCGACAGTGTGCCAGGTACTGGGCTAGGCACTTTACATAAATTATCTCATTATCTCATTTTTTCCATATAACATTCATACATGGAGATCGCATCATTATCACCATTTTACGGATAAGTAATTGAGGGCTCAGAGAGTTAATTTTCCTAATCACACTGCTAGTAAGTGGCAAGGCTGAAATTTAAATCCACTCTCTTAACTGCTGCACTCTGCATAAAATATGCGAAAAGGAGAAGGAAAAACAGTTATTACTTGGGGAGAAGGGATGGGAATAGGAATAAAACTATTGGAGTCTTTAATTCCTTGATATAGTTTATTGTGTTTACTGACAATAGATGATTGTTGTTAAAAATTCAAAGATACTTCTTCCATTTTGAAAGAAAAATAATGTTTGAGATAATTCCATGATCTTTAACTGTCTATAAGCCAATGTTAACCATCAGTAAATTCTGATGCTATCACATTAATACAAAATATATTGAAAGCTGCCAGTTAGGATCATTTCCTAATCAATTAATCAAGATGCTATCAGAAAACCCATTCAGTTTATAAATGAAAGAAAGAAACAATTACCATCAATTATTTTTTAGAAATTTGCAAGAGAGTGAAAACTGTTAAATGCCACAGTTTGTGGTAACCACCATGGAGTCCCTAAGTTTGTATTATTCAAAGTGATAGGATTTTGATGCCATATCCTTTGACAGGAATAGTTGTATCTGGGTGGAAACAAGTTTACATGGAAAATAACTTAGATTGAATTAAATTAAAGATCTGGTTTTAAATCCTGGCCCTACCCTTTTACTAACTAGGTCATTAAGCAACAAACAAATCATTTACCTTCTTTAAATGTTAGTTGCTTCATATGTAAAATGGGGATGTTAGTCCATAAATTTCTATGTCAACACCCATTAAATCCACTAATATACTCTACACATTGCCATGCACTTAATAGGTGCTTTAACAAACTGGCTGTATCTGCAAAGATAACACTTTAAGCTGTCAGATGGAGAGTTAATTTGGTCCTCTCAGATTTTTCCATCCTCAGCTCCACTAGTCCAGAAGGAAGGTGGTTTACTCCCACTCACTAGCACAAGCCGGCAGCAGCACCATCCGGACTGGATGTTCATCACTATGGTAACAACCGTGGTTTCTCCGCTTCCCTCTAGTGTTGATTCTCCCATTTTCTCCTTTTCTTCAGAGCCAAACTCCGCTCTGTGGCTCCCACTCAGAAGTTCTTTTGAAAGGCAGAGACAAATTATAAAATGGAAGTTGTGATCAATGTAATCTCTTTCTCTCTCAAAGTAAGATATCACTGGGGTCTAATTTTTTTTTCCTGAAGGTAGCTTACCAAATATGTTACTTCCATTCTTCTAACAACACAAGATTCCCTTGTTTGATGGAAGTATAAGCAAGAGGCAAGTATTTTTGACACTCAGTCCTCATGGACTTGCTCCCCATTCATGAGAGCAATCATCTAGGACCATTCCCATTGAGGGGGTGTGAGAGTGAAGACAGAGATGGGAAGACAGTTGGTGGACCTGAAGGTCCATAGGCTGGCTGGAAGAGAAGGTTGGCACATCTGAGGAGTGGGAATTAAGGCAGTGGTGCTAGATTGGGGCCAGGTGGTGAAAGAATTGGGACTACTAATCCCGTCCCTTCCCCAGGAAAGTCATCTCTCCTCTTGGTGCCAGATTTCTCTGTGATGATCTCTTGGGTCCTGCGGTCCCTGTGCTCCTGTGAATCTAGCATCTGCAGGGACTCAAAAGTAGGGAAATTTACTAATCCTCCATCTGAAGCTGTTTACCAGGTATGGCCCTAGATAAAATGATTACACTTATATGCATTATTTCTTTAACTTCCAGTTTTGTAGAGACAGGACTACCTAGATTATTTTTTGTAACAGGAGTAAAAGTTTTGCACATATTCAACTGACATTTTTCATGCTTATAAGTCATGTTATGTGGCTCTGCACCTTTTGAATCAATGGGCTTTATTATTTCAGGGGAGGTTGAAACAGAAGTTATGTCTTGGCTGACAGTGGAAAACCATAAATATTTTTTAGTAACAGTGAGACCATAGCGTTGAAATCCAGGCTTTGCTGGAAAAAAAAAAGGATATTTAAATTTGCTAAGTTCCTTCTACATCTCAAATGCTAACCTAGGAAAGTTAGGTCACTGAATTTTATTATAAGCCATGGTGTAGAGAGGACTGATATATGCCTCAAGGGGTATTTCCACCTGAGAGAATGTGGCTGGGAGGAGAGGGGAGAAGAAAAACAAGTGTTCAGACATGAATATTACAGCTCTTTGCCCCCACTTGCAGCCATACTTTGTTGGAAGATGTGGTGGAAACATGTTCCAGAACAGTGAGCTTATGCTAGCACGTATTTCAGAGAATCCCCACAGTTGGCATGCCACTGTATCTAACATGGTGCCAGACAGGATTTTAGAAACGGCTGAGAGAGGTGTCTAGAGGGCTGAGTTTTAGATGTCACCCCATTTCTTCATATCCTGCCATATGCTACATGCTGGCAGGGGTGGGCAATGAGAGAAGCAGTGTACTAGACAAGGCCTGGGGTTAGAAAGAACAGGTCACAAGCGTAGCCTTACAATTCATGCTATAGACAAAAAAGAAAAGAAAGAAGAAAAAAAAAGACTCATGCCATGACATCAGCAGAGGGTGTCAGCATGGCATTGAAGGAACCAGATGGAATGAACCACACCTCAGTGGGACCAGCAGTGGTTAGCTGGGCACCTGATGAGCCAAGCTACAACTTATCAGAAACGAGTAAGGGCCCAGAGGATAGCACATGACCCTGAGGACTTTCATTTATTGTATGCATGGCTCATAAGCATCTCTCTAAGCCTAGGTGTCATCTTGGGAAAGATGAGGTGAAGGGAAAAGGGCAGAGGGAAATTACACTTTGAACTGTCAAAGATATCAAAGATAGTGAATAGACAGAGAAAAAAGAAAGTTATATTTTGCTCACTGTAAATTTTGAATGCTCTGCACCAGCATTCTTAACTACACGGAGAACTTTTTGAAGGCCCTCAGGGATGTTATGTTTATCCACATAGCAGAGAAAACTGGGCAACTCAGAAGAATGGACATAATGATAGGACAGAACTGGAATCAGATTCACAGCATTTCATGGACCTGCTCTATACCACTGGAGAAACAAGCCAGCCATGTCCAGTCAGAAACTGATTGGATTATTAACTCTTCAGTTCTCCTCTGCCCTCCTCCCCAAATCCCTGACTGGGGCTTCAGCTTCCCTCCAAGATAAAAGGAAGGGAGGAGAGGCAAGAGTGTGGGAGAAGTCTCAGTGACTGGCATCAATCTGTGATGGACATTTAAAGCTGACTTTATCTCTGGGGCATGTTCATGGGTTTTTGGAGACCTCATAGCTGACCTTTCCCTTGAGGTGGGCACATGGTTTGCTAATCACTTAGGCTTCCTCCCACTGCCCCTGAGAATCTTTTGTTGCACTTCCATCTTTGAAGGCAAATTCTTCCGGAAACACAGTCCATTTTACTTTTAGCCACCTGGTAGGCATCCAGCCCCACCCATGCAATTAACTCTTAGATTTATCAGGCTTGAATCACATACCACTGTGCTCCCCAAGCTTCAGCGATCACTTCACAGGTTTTCCTTGTAGTCTACTTGAAACCCCCTCACCAGACTTGAAGTCAGCAGAAAGCAACATCTATGACTCTCTGAATGGGGGAAAGGCACTAGGACCAGAAAGGCCAAGACGGGGTGATACTTGTAGCACTGTAACAAATCCCTCTCTTATTCTCTAATTCCTATATTAGAGTCATTCCATTTCAGCCATTTTATACCCTCCTTTTGAGAGAGGCTAAAGGTTGCAAAACTGACTTTGGACCACCCAATAAAGCCCTGCACAGGTAGTCTGGCACATCACTTTAGAATCTGGAAGCAGTTTCTACCTCTCGTCTTGTGGTCTCAGCCTATACCAAGACCAAGTCCCATTTTACCTTCCTGTTGCATTCAGCAGATCTGTACAACTGGATGGAAGGGTTATATCCACACAACCTTGAAGCCTCATCTACCGCTGCAATTTCTTATGTCCAAGATTTCCTCTTCTCTTTTTCCACCTGATAAATGGCTCCTCTTTCTGTGAAGTCTATCTCACAGCTCTTATTTCATACCACTATTCATTCTTTGACTTTGTGGCCCTTTCCAATTTTTTTCTTTATCAGAGAAGTTATGCATTTACAGAACAATCATGCATAAAATATAGGATTCCTATATACCACCCTATTATTAACATCTTGCTTTGCTGTGAAACATTTGTTGCAATTGATGCTAACACATTTTTATAATTGTGCTATTAACTATAGTCCACAGTTTAACTTAGAGTTCATGGTTTGTGTAGTGTAGTTCTATGGATTTTTTAAAAATAATTTTTATTCTGTCATCATATATATAATCTAACATTTCCCCTTTTAGTCACATTCAGATATATATTTCAGTGCTGTTAATTATAGTCACAATGTTGTGTTACCATTACCACCATCCATTCCAAAAACATTTCCATCATTCCAAATAGGAACCCTGTACATTTTAAGCCTTAACTTCCCATTCCTTATCCTCAGCCCATCCCCTGGTAACCTAAAGATTCTGACTTTATGGGTTTGCTTATTCATTATTTTATATCAGTTAGCTCATACAATATTTGTCCTTTTGTGTCTGGCTTATTTCATTCAACATGATGTCTTCAAGGTTTATCCATGTTGTCTCAGGTATCAGGACTTCATTCCTTTTTATGGCTGAAATAATATTCCATTGTATATATATACCACATTGCATTTATCCATTCACCGGTTGATGGACATTTGGTTTGCTTCCATCTTTTGACAATCATGAATAATGCCACTATGAACGTTGGTGTGCAAATATCTGTTCAAGTTCCTGCTTTCAGTTCTTCTGGGTATATACCTAGTAGTGGGATTGCCAGGTCATATGGTAGTTCTATATTTAGCTTTCTGAGGAACCACGAAATTGTCTTCCACAGCAACTGCACCATTTTGCATTTTCACTAGCAAAGAATGATTGTTCCAATTTCTCCATATCTTCTCCAACACTTGTTATTTTCTGTTTTTTTAATAGCAGTCATTCTAATGGGTGTGAAATGGTATCTCATTGTTTTTATTTGCTAATGATGTTGAGCATCTTTCCATGTGCTTTCTGGCAATAGTCTCTTCAACAAATGGTGCTGTGAAAAATGGATCTCCATTTGAAAAAAAAAAAGAGGGCCCCTTCCTCAAACCTTATACAAAAGTCAACTCAAAATGGATCAAAGACCTAAATATAAGAGCCAGAACTATCAAAATCCTAGATGAAAACACAGGGAAGCATCTTCAGGACCTTGTGTTAGGCAATGGTTTCTTAGACTTTACACCCAAAGCACAAGCAACAAAAGAAAAAATAGACAAATGGGACCTCATCAAAATTAAAAGCTTTTGTGCCTGAAAGGACTTTACCATGAAAGTAAAACAACAACCTACACAATGGAAAAAAAATTTGGAAACCACATGTCCCATAAAGGCACTTTCCAATTTGATATTTTTTTTGCTTTGTATCTCCTTATCTCCAAACCTGGGGATTTTTCTCTTCTGTTCTACTCTCTACTCAATTCAAGGTTCTTATAAAAAGGTAACACCTGCAGTTTTAGAAAGGGAAGTTAGAGAAGTTTTTCCAACATCCTGGGGCCTTGGTCGTTTCTTTTTTTTTAAAGATTTATTTATTTGCTTTTATCCATTTTAGTTCCTGGTTTTTTGGCACATCTCGCCTTGGCTCTCCCTTGTGCCACTCTCCTGTTACGTAATCATCTTGCTGTGTGGCTCGGCGGGGCCTGACGGCACACACCCGCTCGTGGCCCGCACGCATTCTGTATTTTTCTTTATTTTTACCGGGAGGTCCTGGAGATCGAACCCAGGTCCCTCCATCCTTGGTCCTTTCAATACTTCATCATCCAGTCCTTTCACAGACTCCTGCTCTCTTCAAGTGAACTCTTCCTTATTGTAGAGAGGAAGGAGACCCTGTTGTTTGCTGCCTTCGTATGTGTGGTATCAGAAATTGAAAAGACCCATGTTGTGAAATCCATTTGCCAGTTGTCTTTTAGCTTGTGTGTACTTATTTTGTTCCATTTCTTTACTTGTAACAGAAGCACAAAGGCAAATTTTAAAAATTGGCTTTGTAAAGCAGCACAATTAAAACAAGCATGGCCATTTTTTTCAGACTAAAAGTTTCGTGAACTTTTTACTTGGTGTTAAAGAGAAAATAATGGAAATAGCTTGAAACTATGTGGATGCAGAGCTAGGAAGATATTCAAATCAATATATTACATTGTATTAACGATAGTTTATTTGACCACCTGATAAATGTTATAAATGCTTTCAACATTCCTCCAGAACTTAAAAAGAATATTTCTTGTGCACATTTGGCCAATATACTGTGGAAAATAATTAGAATTTAGGAAGCTAAATATTTAGAAAAATTTTGATTAGATTGCATATCAAAGAGGGTTTATATATTCACCATTAGTAATTCCCAATGTAATATTGCCAATAAGGAAACTCTGAACAGCTGCCACCTAGAATTCTAAAATATCACTCATTGATAAATGTGCAACATAAGCACCATAGCTCAACAAAATGAAGTGCAATTTTCTCTTCAGTCAGAGAAAAGAGCAAGTTCAAGATTAGTTATGCATTAAACAGGCCATTTGGGGAGCCTAATTAGAGAGAGAAGACCTTGAAATAGAAGTTATCAGAAAAAAGCAAGCAGATGAGTCTTTTTGGAGACTTAATTTGTCCTTTGTCACAGACAAGAACACCTGTGAAAAGCATGAGTTGTCCTCATCCAAGGCCTGGTTTTATGGTTCAGAAGGTTTTCTGATGCCTGTGGAAGAAAAACAATAATAGTTCACCAGACTGGTTTTAGGGATATCCTTTTTGAGTATCAGTTTTCCCAATTGGGATAACAGGTGTACAAACTAAGTGCCAAAAAAAAGACAGGCCTAAGAATTTGGGTTGTTCCCTTCCCCCCGAGAACTTTAGGACTGAGAGAAAGAATACAATATAGAGTTCTAAGACAGTCACATATTTAATAGAAAATCTAGCACATGAAATCCATCTAATTTAAATGCAACTCAGATTAGCATAATTCTTGCTCCAATCAAATAACAATGCCCCTGGAAGCTGCCCCAGTTTAATATCACATGCTATTCTTTGTAGCACATTAATCAAGGACAAGAAAGGAGTAATTCTTCAGTAAGTTGTATTCCCTTCAGTATTATTAATGAGCAGATTTCTAGAAAACCTAGATTCGATAATTTTTTTCTTAACAAATCTGTGTTAGATTTTAGCATCCAAAAGGTTTCTCAATATCATCTCTTTACAAGGGAAAATTATTATTTTATTTTTGGAGGAGAAGGATAAGACTGATGATTGTCCATTATAGGGGGCATCTTCCAGAATTAGTGATCACTCCCAGGAATTATCTCTGAGCAGACTGTCCTCGGCATTTGTTTTTTAAATAATGGAAACAGTGCCCTCAGGAAAAGATCAGAATCATAAATTAAGGTGTTTTTTTTTTTTTTTTTCCTAGAGCCTCTGTCTTCTGAGGAGTTGACAGTCCAGCCTGGAAGCCAGATAAGCCAGTAGTTCAGCTCTTAAACTATATCAGAGTCAGGAACTCTCAGATGATCTATTAAAATCTAAGGCCATGCACTTTTTCTCCAGACAAACTATTTTTTATTGTAAAAGAACTAGTTCTCTTCTTCATAGGCAAGTAACAAGGCCAAGGAGGCCACCTCTGTTGAGTTCATAACGAGGCTTAATGAATAGTTGAACTTGCCCACTCATCGGAACTTGGTGGAGGCAGTGCTTGAAAAGCAGAGGGCTGCTTTTGGTTCACTCTGCTTGCTGCTCTCCAACTCTCTCCTCACATCTTACCTTTTAGGAGAGGTATCCTGGTCCCAAAGCGGGGTGGGGTGGGGGCCGGGTCCCTTTTTTTTTTTTTTTAATATATTATTTATTTATTTTAAAAAGATACTTGGGTTACATAAAATGCTACATAAAAAAATATAAAGTATTCCCATATGCCCTACTCCCCCCACCTCCCACTTTCCCCCATATTAACAACTTCTTTCATTACTGTGGTACATTCATTGCAATTGATGAACACATTTTGGAGCATTACCACTAAGGATGGATTATACTTTACATTGTACTTTTTTATATATATATATATATTTTAAAAGATGCTTAGATTATGTAAATGTTACACAAAAATTACAGGGATTTCCATGTTCCCCACCTCCCATACCTCCCATAACATCCCACATAAACATCTTTCATTAGTGTGGCACATCACCTGCAATGGATATACACATCCTGGGGCTTTGCCACTAAGCATGGACCATAGTTCACATTGCAGACCACACTCTCTCCCACACAGATCTGCATGGCATATGCTCATGTAAAATGGCCTATATCTGTCTTGTAATGTCACTTAGGAAAATTCCCAAGTCCTGAAAAAGCCCCTGTATTACAACTGCTTTTCCCTCTCCCTGCCCTGAAAGCGTCCAGTGGCCACTGACTCCACATCAAAGTTGTAATTTCTTCCATTGCTTGGATCACAATATGTCTACAACAGAATACCAGTAAATCCACTCTAGTCCATAGCTCTTCCCCCAATCCTGAGGAGTTTGGGATGGTGATGTACACTCCACCTCCAAGTGAGAGGGGGCTTATATCCCATGGATGCGATGGATGGGATTATCTTGCCTGAAGCTGCAGGCTCTCTCCATTCCCTGGGGTGGCCGTTGTCCATCATCGTCTCCTCAGCAGGTGACTTGGGTGAGTCCCTTGAGCTGTAGAGTAGGAGTTGCAGTTCCACCGAGATTCCAGGCACAGCTGGCACATGGGCAGGCCCAAGGCTCCAGTCTCTGGAAGTACACCTACAAACTCCAGCATCACATATAAGTTTGAATAGAAGGGACTGATGGACCATGTGCAGGGAGGACTTATTTGAGTCCAACTCTGTCACTCTCAGGAGCACAGATTCCAAAGTATAGTCCACTGATAAGGCATCAATCTCTGGAGCTATCCCCCCTTATACAGGACCTGGGTGTCTCCAGAGGCCTCAGAATCCCCTCTGTGTGGATGATATCCACTTTGGTGTTCTACGAGATCCTACTGAGGTGTGCATAAGTGTTACCTCTGGGATGACCTCCCAACTCTCTTTGAAGTCTCTTAGCCACATGAACTCATTTGTCTTTACCTTTCCCCCTTTTATTCAAGGTCTTTTTCCAGTCGTATTGCCAGTTGGCACTTGGTATTAATCCCTCGTTGCCAGGGAGGCTTATCCCCGGGAGTCATGTTCCACCCTGGGGGGAAGGTAATGCATTCATATGGTGAGTTTGGCTTAGAAAGCGGCCACATTTGAGCAACAAGGAGGCTGTCAGGTGGCAACCCTTAGGCACCCCATAACAGTAGGCTAAGTTTCAATTGCAAGAGCAAAGACTCGTAAGGCTAGTCATCAATAACAAGAACCCATCAGTGGAGCCGGCTCCCTTTTGACCTGGGGAAGTTCCTGTAAGTATATGCTTCTTGGAAAAAGGCTGGAAAAAGCTAAGAGGAGAGTGGGGAATAGGACCTCTGCAAAGAAAAGGTTGTTATTAACCTACACTCTACTTCTCACAGCTGCAGGAGACCCAGTTTATGTTCAGTCTGTATGAGACCCCGTTCAATGGCTTGCTTTCCTGAAAAGATATGGAAGTCTGCTGGACCATCTTTTCTGAGGTTGCTGTTGGGACAAGAGGCTTAAATACTCCTCCTCTTTATATGTATTTTTACCTCTTCCTTTTTCTCACAGAGAATCAATGAAGTATACAATGGACGTGAGTTTTCTTTTTTTCATTTTTATTTCCTCCTTCCATGAATTTAGCTCTTAAGCCATTTTTTAAATTTTGGTGTTGTCTATAAAATTAACACATGCTTATTGTAAACAATTGGGAGAGGGAAAGAAAGCTGCTTTAAAAATTACTTATAATCCTACTACCTGTAGATAGCTATTATTTTACTATATTTACATATATCCTCTTGGAATCATACTTTTTAGAATTTTTAAGTTATTTTAAAAATTATTAGTTTTTAAAGTTATTTTTAAAATAGCTTTATAAATTTTCCCCCGTTTTACCACATTATCTTTGAAATGTACTTGATCTGTTCTTTCATTGTTGGACATGTAGGACATCTTTCACCATTTATACATAATGCTCCATTCAAATCTTGGTAACATTTATCTTTGACTCCCAGAGACTGTTTCCTTAGGTAAAACTGTAAAACTGAGATTACAGAGACAAGAGCATAAATAAAACTGAGATTACAGAGATGAGCGTAAATATATTCCAGAAAGAGAGTACCAACCTCCACATCCACAATAGTATATAAAAGCACCTTCTTTTGTCCTTGCCAGCACTGATCATTTCAAAAGCTCTTTCCAACCTGAAACATGAAAAATAGTATATTTTCTCTCTTTTTAATAAGGTTCAGATTTTTAAGCACTAACTATTGCCAGGTACTGGACATGGTATGTAGCATATACTATTTCCCTTAATACTGACTAAGCCCTATAGAATGGTTACTATTGCTACTTTATAGATATGGAAGTTGAGACTGAAAAAAAGCCACTGGCCTTAGCTCATGCCTGCAATCATGCAGATTCAAGGGTTACACACAGGCTATTTTTAGGGCTAGTTCTCTCAACCGCTTTGCTGTACTGCTTCACTTTGTTGTTCTTCAACCTAGTGAAGAGTAATATTCACCTGTTTCCCATGATTACAGAAATAGCATGAGTTCATTTGAAAAACAAAAGTAGACACCCAGAAAAGCCTAAAGAAGCAAATAAATATCTAACCACACAGAGTCTACCACCATTAAATTTGGATCATAATATTCTAATTATCTATCTATCCATTTATCTAGTCATGCTATTTAAAGTGCTTGATGTTCTACAGTGTATGCCATTAAGTAGTCTTATAAAAAATGATTTTATATGTCTACATGGTATTTCATTAAATGGATTACCAAAATTTAATTAAACAATTCCATATTTTTGTTCATTTAGGTTTCCCCAATTTCTTCATTTATAAATATCTTCAGTAGAGGTATATGTAAAAGGAAGTTCATTGTAGCATTGATTATAAAAGTAATAAAACTGTAAACAACCTAAGTGTTCATGTACAAGGGAATGGTTAAAATTAAGCTAAGTTCATATATATACATAGCTGTTATACAAAAATGGGATAATCCAATATATATTGCTTTGGAGAGAGGTCTATGGTAACACAGCAACACCCCCCCCCCATAGGTGTGTGGGTGTGTGTGTGTGTGTGTGTGTGTATGTATAGAAAGAGAGGAAGAGAGAGAGAGAGAAATTCCCTAGATTTTTAAGGCCAGACCTGTACTTTGGCACCTATCGCTTACTACAGTCACATGAAACTTATACTATCAATTATCTCTTCTGTGCCCAGCAAATTATCTGCTTCCTTCAAACTGGATTATTTCCAATTATGTTAAACATGCTCAAATATTTCCTATATTAAAAACAAATAAATGAAGGAAAAAAGCAAATAGCCTCCTTTGATCCCTCATCTCCCTCTAGTTATCTCTTCTCTCTCCTTTCTTTCATAGCTGTGATAGGTAATGGATCAGGCATTCCCTACCATTTTCATGGGACTTTCCCCGTGCCTCTTGTGAGAGGAGTATGCTTCTTTGTCTCATTGACTTTGGGCTTGCCTTTGTGATATGCTTTGGCCAATGGCACATTTGCCATGTCTCAGCAGAAGCTTTAAATGCTATAGGATGGTTCAGTTCCTATGATGGTTCTCATGCTTCCATCCTCCACTACAGGCACAGAGCAACCCAGTGGATTCCAGAATAGGAGAACATGTATAGCTGAGTGGAGCCCAGTGAGAAACCCTGTAGAACTACAGCTGACCCACTGAAATAAATGTTGGTTGTCTCAAGCTACGGACATATTGGTGTTGTTTGTTATCACAGCAAAAGCTGATTAACACAACAACCAAATTTCTTGAAAGAGTTGTCTAGATTCACCGTCTTTATTTCTTTTCAATTCACTGCAATTGGCTTTGGCCTAATTGCTCCACTGAAATAGCTCTTGCTAAAAATCACCAGTAACCTCAACAATACTATATGCAATGGGTATGTTTCAACCCTCTCTAGGTTTTCTTCCTATCTCCTTGGCCATTCTTTTTCTGTTTCCTTTGCAGGTGCTTCCTCTTTTACCCAGAAATTAAATGTTGGTATTCTTCTCCTAGAGTCTCCCCTCTTCTCATTTCATATGTTTTTCTTAATCTCATCCAAGTTCACAGCTTCAGTTATTATTATAAACCCAAGACTCACTAATTTGAATCTTTAGCCTAGACTTATACATCCAACTAACTGAACTCATGATCTTCCCTAAACCTGGTACTCTTTCTTCATTCCTTATTGCAGTAAGTTGCACCAATATCCACTCAGTTGATCAAGCCAGAAACTTGGGCAATGTCCCTTTCCCTTCCACCACCCTATATCCAATCTATTTCCAAGCCTTATTGATGTCGTTTCCAAAATATCTCTCAAAACTTTTCATTTATCATTTTAATATAGTTACTGTCTTAACCCAAGCTACCATCATCTCTTATCTGTTGTGCATTAAAAATTATTGTTTCTGTATCCAATCTGCCCCATCTCCTGAGGAATCTATTCAAAGTTTTAATCAGATCTTGACACACTCATTGCTCTTAGGATAAAAACCAAATTCCTTAGCCTTATGAACAAGACTGCATATCTGTCATCTAACTCTTCCTCAAGTTTTCTCTCATAGCTCCCTGCCCCTGTTCTCTATGATCCAGTCACATTAGCCTTCTCCAGTTCCTGTATGTGCTCTGCTGGCTCCTGCCCCAGGGCAGTTGCACTGATTGTTTCCCCTTTCTGGAATGCTCTTTTCCTCCTCCCCACTTTGTCATTCAGCTTCTAGTTCCTCAAAGAAGTATTCCCAAACCCCTGCACTTAAAGTCAGCTTCCTTTCTTATGTGATCCCACAGGACTATCAACTCTTTTGAGGTAATTATCTTCATTTGAAATGCTACATTTATTAGTGGATTTACTTGTATAATGTGACTGTTTGAACTTGGTGAATCCCCAAAATGATTATGTTTTTTTAATTAATCCATTTCTGTGGGTGTGAGACACTTTGATGGCATTAGATTTGGTTAAGGGATCTTGATTAGATCACTTGATTAGATCACTTTTGATTGGACTACATCAGTCAGAGGAGTGACTCAGGGTGGGTCTCCACCCTCTTGCCTTATATAAACGGAGATGCAAAGAAGACACACAGAGAAAGGAAGCTGCCATTTTGAACCTGCCATGTGTGAGAGAGGACTGCAGGAAAACAAAGAAGCCCTGAGAGGCTGAGAGAGGACCTGGAGTCTGGAATCAGCAGAGCATATGGGCATGGAAAGAGGCCCCTGAGGGGCTGGGCCAACGGAGCAGCTCAAAGCTGAAGAGATGAGCCATATGCCTGATTGCCCACAGCTGGGCTCGAGGAGATGGCGCGCTCAGAGCAGAAGGCAGGGACCTTGGCAGAGATTGCCTGCAGGACACCAGAATCACCAGTAGCTGACTTTGGTAAGAAAACATCTCTGCTGATACTGTGATTTGGACATTTCACGGCCTTAGTACTGTAAACTTTTACCCTAAATAAAATTCCCATAATAAAAGCCAAGTCATTTCTTGTACTTTGCATCAGCAGCCCTGTGGCAAACTAAGACAAATGTCTTCTCGGTTAGATCCATAAACTCCTTGACAGTAGAATTCAGTTCTTTGTTTTATTTTATTTTTTTAATTCCCTGGTTTTGCAAGCAATTCCTCATGTTTCTGTTAACTGAAAAATGTAAACTCCAGTTAGCCATGTTTGAAACCCTACTCTGTGTGTTTGGGAAGCAAGAACAGGTTACTCTGCTGGAAAAGTTTGACACTGCAAACTAGGGGTTTTACACTCTACCTTCCCACAAGGCCAGTCCCCAAGTGTCCCTGGGTGAAATAAGTGTTGAAGTGGCATTGAAAGGGTCAGCAATAATAACATTTTATGTGTGTACATCTCTGCCTTTTCCATAGGGCTTTCACATATCTTCCATCTTCATCTGTCTTGTGGATGCTATTTTCCCACAGTGCTTTATTGTTTATACCTCTATTATAGCTTAATCATCCTACGTTGTAAATGTTTATACATTTATCTCCCATACTCTACCGTGAGCTCCTAGAAGGTAAAAACGGACATGTATCTTTGCAACACCCTCCAAGTATCTGGCAGATGGAAGACGAGGGAGAAGGAGAAATGAGGAGGCTCAGCTGGTTGCCCAGCTGTTCTTTCCACCACATAAAACTGCCTTTAGAAAGGCAGGAGGGAGAGTTAGTCACACAAAGAATCTCGGCAAACCCGTTTTTTTTTTGCCTGTTCCAGGAGATAGCAAGATCAAAGGCCTTTACCTATTTCTCAGTTGTTTTTCCAAAATCTCAGACAGATTCTACCCCAAGGCCAAGGCATTGCTTCTCCCAACCATATGTCACTAATAATAGCAAACATTTATTGAGATCCCTGTATGTGCTGGTCATTGTTTTCAGTATTATGGCGTTTAACCCTTCCAACAACGCTATGAAGTAGGTACTATTATTATTTCCATTTTGTAGATGGGATTAATTGAAATGCAAAATGGTTAAATACCTAACAGCAAATCACACAAATTAGTAAATGGCCAGGCATCTAGAGGCAGTAACGTTTTTCCCCCAGTTTGTACTTACTTACTTATTTAGAAAAGTTGTGGGTTTACAGAACAATGAAGCATAAAATACAGGATTCCTATATACCACCCTATTATTAACACCTTGAATTGGTGTGGTACATGTGTTACAATTGATGAAAGCAATTATACTATTCACTATAGTCCATGGTTTAACTTAGGGTTCACTGTTTGTGTTGTGCATTTCCACGGTTTTTATTTTTGTTTTTAATTTTTATTATAGTAACATATATACAATCTAAAACTTATCCCTTTAACCACATTCGAATATATAATTCATTGCTGTTAGTTAAGTCCAAATGTTGTTACCATCACCACCATTCTTAGTAAAACTTAGCCATCGTCCCAAGTAGAGACTCTACATTTTAAGCCTTAACTCCTTATTCCCTATTTTCACTTACCATTCCATTCCTTCCATTTAGTAGATATTCAATAAATAATTGATGGATGAATTTACAAATATATTCTTAAATTTCAAAAGAAATTATAGTGGACTATGTATTGACTAGTCTATTTGTAAAATAAACGCATATACATATATACTGATATCCCTCACCTTCCAAACTCTCACCATCCAAACTTTGAAACAGAATCTATTCAGATAATGGAGGATATTTGCATATATTTTCGTGTAAAATTTTTAAATATCTGAGGACATTCAAAAAGTTAAAACAGACATTTGTGAATATCCTTCCTAAGTAAGTGAATAAATTTCAATGAGCATCATTCTGCCTAAATCTTTGGACAAATCTCATATTATTTATTTTTGGTAAAAGTCTAGAAGCAAAATTGCTAAATCTAACTGTGTAAGTATTTTCATGACTGTTGACAAATATTGTCCTTCCTTATCTAATGTTCAGAGACTGGGCTCATTCTAGGAGTCAATAGGAATTAAAATGTAAAGACTTGTATTTTTATTGGTAAAAATTGGTAGTTTATTATTTGACCAAAATTGGAGTGGCCACTTGTGTTTTTCCTTTACTGAAAAAAGCTGTTTCCTCACTTTTATAATCCTGTTAGTTCTTTTCTTACTTTTTTCTTTATATGTTAAAGATGTCCTGTATTGAACTTACATATTTTGTGCCAAATAAGAGCTCCCAGTATATTATTGCCTTTGAGATTGTTTATGATGTTCTTTTTTTGAGAGAGAAATTTTTCATTTTATGACCAATTCTATTTCCTTTTCTGTTTTGATTCCTACATTGGTTTATTCCTTAAAAGTCATTCCTCATCCCAAGATCTGATAAATACTGAATGCTTTTCTTCTAGTTTTTTTTTTTGTTGTTATTTTATTTTTTCTAGTTTTTTTGAGGTTAATTTTTAACATGTCATTTTTAAGCCATCAGAATTTTAATTTACTTAAGGTAAACTTTTTTCCTAAATAGTTATCTAATTATCTCAGCACTATTTATTGAATATTTATTTTTCCCTTAAATTATGATACTACATTTATCTTAGACTAAATTATTATATACACTATTGTTGGTTCCTTGACTATTTGTTTTGTTCTATTAATTCATCTGTAATTTCTTGAACCAGTACACACTACTTCGTTTATTTAAACAAGAATTATAGGGTTACTGTAAAAGAGTTACTATCTAGGCTTAACCATCACTTTCAAAAGTCTAATTTCTTTTAAGTAATTGGTTAATTATTAAGATATATACCTACATAATTTATTTATGCACCCTTCATTACCAAAAGGATTTGGGGTATTTTACAGAAATGTAACTAGCACAACAGAATGAAAATAAATGAGGAAATTAAAAAAAAAAAAAAAAAAAAAAAAAAAAAAGCTCAATCCATGGGTGAGGTTAACATATGAAATGGCTTCCGTAATGAACTAGAGTTACTGAAAAATAGGCCATATATTAATTTAAGCTTCTTTTATATACATATATACTTTATTTTTTTAGATTATTTATTTATTTATTTATTTATTTATTTATTTATTTATTTACTTATTTATGCCCCCCTTGCTGCTTGTGCTTGCTGTGTCCATTTGTCTGCTTGTCTCCCCTTGTTGGGTCATCTTGATGCACCAGCTCACTGCGCTGTGTGGGCTGGCTTGCCTTCACCAGGAGGCCCCGGGAATCGAACCTCCCATATGGTGAACAGGAGCCCAACCAATTGAGCCACAACCGCTTCCCTGGTTCTAAGCTTCTTAATGGTCAAAGCAAAGAAGAAAACACAGCCAGTTACAAGATTTTAAGATTATGGGATACAAAAATTTATCTTTTCAGAAGAATTTTTCCCCTGGTATGGTGACTCAAAAGTGGTGAAAACATTTTTAGTGGCAAGCCTCCAATTGGCAGAGTGAATCATCTGAACCCTGTACTTCCACAGCTTTTTTCGTCTATGACATCACTCACTGCACTACAGTAGAGATGCATATGCTCCTCTAGCCTCCACCACCATGGCCTTCTCAGGCCCAGCCTGTGCAATTTAGTGCCTACCTTCACAGCCCTGGGGCCCGGCACAGAGCTGGAAATAATGGAAGGCTCAGAAATAGTTTGTGGGGAAAAAAAGAAAAAAGGAAGAGAAAAATGGAAGAAAGGAAAGAAGGAAGCAATCTAGCAATCCACCTGGATTTGTTTGAAGTTAGCACTGATGTGCAGATGCCTCCAGCTTCCCATCCTATGTTTCTAACTTATCCCTGGAACTATCCAGTATCCCAAATTGTGTCTCATCACACAGAGCAATAGGAATGAAATTTTTCCTTCTACTGTTCACTCTACCCCAATCCTGGCCCTGACAGTACACTGTCTATGTTCACACTTAATGCTACAAGATGGTTTTTATTGTCAAAGTGATGAGATTTCAGGGTCAGAATTATCTTTAGTTAATAGTGTGACATTAGTAATTGATAGATCTAGCTTCAGCCTCAGGAGCTAAGTTTGGCTCATTCCTCTCCCTTCAGTGATACTATAACTTAGTTCAAAAGGACCACTGAAAGGCAGAGCTGCCAGCTGCCAGGTCCCTGCTTCTTAGGTAAGGAATGCCTATTCTCTTGGCCTATTCTCGTAGCATAATGTACTCAGAGTATCTGTCAGGACTCATTGCTTATAAAAGACAAAGACCTACCTTAAACCAGCATAAGTATAAAATGGAACTCATATAACTCCAGCAACTAAAAAGTCCAGGCAAAGTTGGATCCAGGGGCTCAAACTAAACCCCATGCCCATGACTCAGTTACTCTTTCTCTCCATCACTCTCCCCCTCTGCCTCTTCATCTCTCTCAACTTTGTTCCTCTGTGTTGACTTCATTCTTAGTCAGGTCCTCTCCATATGGTGGTCCCCAATAGGTCTTGCCAAACATCCTACCAGCATACCAATTCCAGAAGAAAAGTGTGTGTGTGTGTGTGTGTGTGTGTGTGTTTCATTTTATTTTCCTCTTTCCTAACAGTTTACAGCCAAAGTTGGATCAAAGACTGGGTTTTCTCAGAATTAATCACCCAGTCCAGAGGCTTGGAATGTTGCAAGCAAAAGTTACACAATTGCAGTCTTATTGAAGCCCACAGAGACCCATCAGTTTTCTCCTCTGTATCTTTGCTTAAGTTGTTTTCTCTACTTAAGTGCTCTCCTCTACCTCATTCTAGCAAATTCTTGTTGTTTCTACCTCCAAACTGTACCTCAAATTTATCTACTTATATATCTCCCAGCTTTACCCTTGTGTAAAACACATTCTCACACATGTACCAAAGCTATGGTCTAATTCATCTCCTATTCTCCACATGATACTTTGACATCTCTTTTCAAAATGCATATTGGTGCCACACCACTGCCCAGCCTAAAATCCTTCAAAGGTCATGACACATTTAGGAAAAAACCCAGACTCGTTCCCTTGCAAGACCTGACCCCCATCTCCTTCCCCATCCTTGTCTCATCCAGCCTGCCCATTGTGCCCATTCTCCAGCCACAGAGACCTTTTGAGGCTTTCTTGACAATTCCAAATTCTTTTACTTTTTAGGACCTTATCAATTATTGTTCTCAGTAACTTGAAAATTCTGACTCCTGCTTTTCAAATGAATAATTCTTCCTTATTCTTCAGGTTCCCACTAATTAACTGCTTCCTCAGCAAGACCTTCTTTGGCTACTTTTACCAAAGAAGTGTCTCACCACTTACCACAGTTAATTTATCAATGTATCCTACTCATTCAATTAATAGTCACCATAACAAGCTGTAATTAATTAATCTGTTTACTTGCTTATTGCTAAACTCCTCACCAGAGTGCAAATGCCTTGAGGACAGGGATTATGCCCCTCTTGCAGCTTCACTTCCTGGCACATACCTGGCATATAGAGATGTTCACTAAATATTTGTTGACTGAGTGAATGAATGGATTCCTAAAGGTCTTATCAAATGCTAACTCTTCTTTAGTGGTATCTATTCTGTTTTTTCCCAACCAAAAGTGAGCTTCTTTGTCTGACTCCAGCTCTTTCTCTGTCCTACCTTGATAATATTTTCATTCTGCTGTCTATTGACACTATTTGCGTGTTTATTACATCCTTTTAGTTCCTTAGGTTTCTGGAGCAGTATCTTACCAAGTTCTGTCTTCTTCAGCTGTGCCTGGCACAGACTAGATGCTCAATAAATTCTGATCGAATTGATTTGAATAATTGAAAAAGCTTTCAATAGAAAAGGTAACTAAAAAGATGTTAAAGGAGTTTATTTAAAAATAAAACCACAATGAGGACTGGACTCCTTGCCAAAACTGGGCACATTTCCCAGCCATTTTAGAGGTCTTGGAGAACGGCCTAAACACCAATCTCCACTGATCCAAATAGGCTTCATTAAACACTCCCTGGGCCTGTGAGATGGATGGCATGTGAGCGAAACCCTGACAGGCAGGGAGAAAAGATCTCCTGCTTCCAGGTGCTCCTACACTGCTCCGGCCCCAATTAATGGCCTTGCCGTGGAAATTTTCAAGGAGAAAATAGCTATGGGCATGAAGACTGAACAATGCTCCTTTTTCTGGATCTTTCAGAAGTTTACTCCTCTTGAGGAAGGAATGCAAAATATGTTGGTAGATGAGCTTAGGGTGGGATTACAACGAAGACTTGGGGAAAAAGTGAGGTGTCTGTCCTGGTCAGGACTCTTCAATGTGAGTGACAATTACTGCTTTAAGTTTCCTTTTGTTCCATCTGTAAAAGTAAGAATGCATACCTTACAGGGTTGTTTTGAAGATTAAATAAGGCAGTGTATGTTTTAACTTTATAAGCATATAGTAGATGCTAAATACACATTAAGTTCCTTCCTCTCTTCCCTCTCACTCCAGAGATCTCTACCTGTGATCTCTAGGATGGGCCACTTCAGGGGACAAAACTAAAATTTGAGGGGGAAAGTTAGAGATTGCCTGACGGGTGCATGTGTTAAATGAAAAGAAGCTTGTATTTGTTATGCATTTTGACACGTTAGGTAAAAAACAGACAACATGATGTGCAATCAGCACCTGTGACTTTTGCACCCAGAAGCAAATGCAATTGGAGCTTCTATATCAATGTGGAGAAAGGTGACTTGCTGAGCTAATGGCAGTTTGTGGGAAGAAAAGTTCTACAGCCTGAAAGGAGCGAAAGAGAAATTATCTTTCTCAAGCCTGGAAAGAGTTTAATCTGGAGCAAACTGATGACTCATATCAGAAAAATTACAATTTCTTTTTTTTCCTTTTTAAACAATTTATTGAAGTATATCATTCATACATGAACATACATAAACTATAAGTGTTCAGTAAGCATCGTGAACTCACCCCGCCTCCCCCTCACAAACACCCTGCATTGTTGTGAAACATTTGTTAACAAATCATGAAAGATCATCGTCAAAGTATTACTACTAACTATAGTCCGTATCTTCCTCCCCTATACATTTTTTAAGATTTAGTTATTTATGTACTTTTATCCATTTTTACTGCCCCCCCTAACCCCCGTTTTTGCTGTCTCTGTGTCCATTCACTGGGCAACTCTCTGTGTCTGTTTCCTGTCATCTCTTCTCATCTTTCTCCTCCTGCCTTCACTGGGATTGGATCCTGGGAACCTCCGATGTGGGAGAGAGGTGTCCCATCACCTGTGCCACGCCAGTTCCCTGTTTTTTGGGGCATCTCGTCTTGGCTCTCCCTTGTGTCACTCTCCTGTTACATCATCATCTTTAGTGGCACAGAGCTGGTATCCCATGACCAGGGATGTTTATTAGATGAGACTTGGAGGAAATTTGCAGTGTTTCATTAGAGAGGAGACCCATGCGGTCCTGGGGTGAAGACACAGGTTTAGTAACGGGACAAGATCATTTTAAGATAAATTCAGGTTGACCAAGTGCCCTTACAACACAGAATGTCTTTGGTAAGGGGTTTTAGCTCTTTTTTTT
>JAQZBX010011274.1:0-43001 GCA_029593785.1 Cabassous unicinctus | reverse complement strand
GAGGCACCCTGATTAGGTGCATAAATGTTTATGATTGTTCTTTCTTCTTGAGAGATTACTCCTTTTACTAATATATTGTGTCCATCTTTGTCTCTTACAATAGTTTTTCATTTAAATTCTATTTTGTTCTATATTAGTATAGCTACTCCCACCCCTTCTTGGTTGTTGTTTGCTTGTAAAATTGTTTTTCAGCCATTCACTTACAGCCTCCTTGAATCCCTGGGTCTAAGGTGGGTTTCTTGTAGACAACAAATAGATGGGTCATATTTCCTTATACATTCTGCCAATCTGTGTCTCTTGACTGGTGAGTTTAATCCGCTAACATTCATTGTTATTACTCTCATAGAATTTCTTACATCAGCCATATTTTCTTACGGTTTATGTATGTCATATGTTGTTTGCATATCTCTTTTTGTCATTTTAGTTGTTGTTACACTCTCCTCCAACTCCCTCTCTTGTCTTTTTTCCTTTCAACCTGTAGAACTCCCTTTAGTATTTCTTGAAGTGTAGGTTTCTTATTGGCATATACTTTTAATATCTGTTTATCTGTGAATATTATGAACTCTCCATCAATTTTGAATGCCAGCTTTGCTGGATAGAGAATTTGCGGCTGGAAATTTTTTTCTTTGAGTACCTTGACTATGTCATACCACTGTCTTCTTGTTTCCATGGCTTCAGATGAGAAATCAGCACTTAATCTTATTGTGCTTCCCTTGTATGTGATGGTTCCCTTTTCTTTTGCTGCCTTGAGTATTTTCTCTGTGTCTTGAGCTTTGGACATTTTGACAAGTATATGTCTTGAAGCAGGCCTGTTAGGGTTTATACTGTTTGGGGTGTGCTGTGCTTCCTGGACTAGTATGTCCATCTCCCTCACTAGGTTTGGAAGTTTTCATCCATTATTTCCTTCAGCTCTCCCTCTGTTACCTTTCCTTTCTCTTCTCCCTCTGCAATGCCTATAATGTGTATGTTTGTGCATTTTGTGTTGTTGTTTAAATCCCTAAGTCCCTGTTGGATTTTTTCTATACTTTCATCTATCTGTTCTACTATCTGTTTGTTTTCAGATGTACTGTCTTCTGCAACACTAATTCTTTCTTCTGCCTGTTTGAATCTGCTGTAATATGATTCCAGTGTCCTTTTTATTTCTTGGATTGTGCAATTCATCACCATCATATCTGTTATCTTTTTATGTATGTTTACAATTTCTTCAGTATGTTTTCCCAGTGTCTTCTTAATATCCTTAATGTCTTCCTTCACTTCATTAAGTTGGTACATGACATTTGTTTGGACAGCTCTGATTAGTTGTTCAATGTTCTCCATCTCTTCCTGGTTTTTAGTTCATTCATTGGACTGGTCCATGTCTTCCAATTTCTTCGTATGGTTTGTAATTTTTTTTTTGCCCTCTGGTCATCATTTATTTTGATGGTTTTATTCAGTGAATTAGCTTCTCTCTCTGCTCTAGAGTTTTGTTTAGCTGCTGGTTTTGTGTGTCTGATAAGTTTTCTCTTTGACACTTTGTTCTTCTTGTTTTTTTCCTTGCTGTTTTCTATGTTCCCTTGAAGGAAAAAGATTAGGGCCAGAGTAATCGAAAGAGGTAAGAAAAGAAAAAGGATAATAGTAGTAATAATAAAAGTTAGAAAACAGGCCATATAAGTCTTAGTAAAATGAATATTTAACTCATGTAAGTAGTTTAGAGTAATAGGAATATAAAAGTGGAGTACCTACAATAGAATGGGAAACCGAATAGAGAAAAATATATAGAATGATTTAATAGGCCAGAATGATGAAGAGATAGAGGAAGAGAAAAGAAAAGACAGAAAGAAAATAGGTAATAATAACAAACAAACAAAAAAGGAAACAGAATAGAGAAGATAGAATTTGAAACCAGTAAAGTTGAGGGCTAATAAAAAAAGGTGGAATGTAAGAACCACAACAGAATGCAGAAGATAGAAAGATGAAGGAAGGAAAAGGGATAGCATTGGTAGACAAAATCAGTATGCAGGGAAAATGGGAAATCAAGGAAGAAGAAGCACAGCAAAGAAGAAACAAGCTAGCAGGACTGAATATTTTTTTAAGAAAAGGTGGGGGGAGAGGAAAGAAAAATAAGAAACAAAACAAAAAAAACCCATTAAAACAAAACAAAAAAACAAACAAACAAACACACAAGCAAGCAGTCAAACAAAGCTAAGGATGAACAATGTTCCTTCTTGGGCCCTTGTGGAGGATGCCTGTGTTCATCAATCATGAGACCCTGATGACTGAGTACACCACTGCACCCAAATGAATTTTTAGCCTCTTCTAGACCACTCCCTCCTCCCAGGGGACCCAAATAGGCTCTTGGAAATATTAAGCAGTTTCCACTGTCTGACTCCCTTAGGGGAGGTGAAATTCTGAAAGTCCTCAGCAAGGAACTCCACCCTCTCTCATACCAAACCTCTGTATCCCAGGCTGCCTCAGCAGATCCACCTCTCCCCTCTGCCTGGTGCCACTCCAAGCTGGCTGCTGTGCTCCCCAAAGCTCAAAGGTGGTCCAGACAACCAAACCCACAGAAAGGAAACCTCTCTCTACCCCTTGTCAGAACCTTCCCACTCTGAGAATGCTCCTTCTTGTGAGGTGGCCAGCAGGAGTTAGGGCTCACCCTGGCCCTTTGACCTGACGGTGGGGCTTAGCCATCCATGATTTCGAGACTCAAGGTTAAAACTCATGGTTTATCTTCAGCAATCTATCTCCTTGTCCAGTTCCCTCCAGATTGATGCCCCAATGTCTCCCACTCAGTGGGCTCTCAGAACAGCTCACCCAGGCAGCATCCTGTCCCCAATCAATCAGTTGTCCTTTGTGAGAGAGAGAGTGAGTGCCCACTTAAACCGACGTCATCTTATCTTAACTCCCCAGACAACTTTTGATTAGATTGCTTTTGTTAAAGGCCTTTGGTTAGATTTAAGACCCAGGGTTAGTCTTACTTCTTTGCTGGAGGTCTGTATAAGGGGAGGAGAGAGAAGAGGTTAAACTGCCATTTTACCTTGCTATGTGAGCAAGGACTCCAGTATCACCTGAAGTCACAGAAAAGCAGAAACCCTGAGAGGCTGAGATGCCAGATCCTGGAATCAGTGGAATAGCATAAGTGGGAGAAATAATCCCCAGGAGAGAGTAGAGAGATGAGCCATATGTCTGATCACAGTTAGTGGAACTTGGGAAGAAAGGGAGCCTGTTGGAGAAGACAGACACCAGCTGCCAATTTGCCTTTCCACATGTCAGGAGTCCAGGCTTGCCAGCAGCTGATCTTTGGTGAGACAGCATCTCTGATAATGCCTTGATTTGGGCATTTTCACAGTCTCAGAACTGTAAACTCTTACCCTAATAAAATCCCATTTCAAAAGTCAACCCATTTTTGGTATTTTTGTATTGTCAGCCTTTAGCAAACTAAAACAAACATCTAGCAGAACAGGTTCAAGTTCATTACCCTTCTTTTTAAAAGTGCTTTGTCTGTGTATACATATTTGTTTTTCATACGTTGTCTAGGGTTTTTGTATCTACATATAAAAACAATCACGTTTGTATGTTTAATGGTGTTCATTATATACCATTTTTTGGAAAACGGTTTCCATACAATGAAGTGTTTTATAACCAAGAGATAGGATATGTTATTTTATTATTCAAATATTTTATATGTCCTTTAGTAGAATTTTAAAATTTTATTCTTATGGATTGTTTACTTGTCTCATAAGTCTGATTCTTACATATGTTGTCCAACTCTATTGCCCTTAAAAATGGAATATATTATTGCATTACATTTATTAACTATTGATTCTATTTAGAAAGCTATTGATTTTTGTATATTAATTTTGTAACCAGTTGCCTAATAAATCCATTACTTACCTCAAATAGTTTTTAACTTGAGTAATTTCATCTATCTGTACATTATTATCTTTCATAGATATCCAAAATGCAAACAATCATTATTCTTTTGTATTTTTTCAATATGTGTGTACCACTGGTTTCTTTGTTTTATGACAAGAAAGTACTTTTATCATTTCATTGGACCCTGGTTCTACCTCTTATTTTTTGCCATGTCAATTAGAAAATTGAATTTCAGAAAATCTCTTTGAGAATCCCTCTTTATTCTTCCCTAGTATTTTTCTACTTCAAAGGAGTGCCAAGAGAATTTATTATTCCCTTAAATTAATTTAGACTGTTCAAGAGAGAGATTTCACATAAGCATTGAGATTTAGCTTAGTACTTTATCTCATAAATACTCAAAAACTAGAAAGAGAGTAATGTAAGAATGGTAAATTGGCCTATTTTTGTTAAGAATTTTAACTATGTGTACATGAATTTAAATTTCAGACAAACATAAATGATTTGCAGTAGTTGGACAAATTTAAGTGTATGGCTTAGAGAGATATTCAAATGCAACTATATATAACCTAATGTTGAATATTTAAGGAGTATACAACCAAAAGAAAAAATGTGTTGGGTATTATGAGACTGAATGTTTTCATTTTCCTTCAAAATTTTCATTAAATGTTTAAAAAAAATAGGGTGATATGTGTTAATTAGATTAATTCCAGCATATAACTAATATATCTAAAATTCCAGCTTACCAGATTGGAATTTTTACATACTTGGTAAGGATTCAGACAGTCTGAGAGAAGCCACTCTAAGCATTTTAGGCATAAAAGTTTTAATGTAGGAAATAGCGACTTGTATAACTTCTGATGCTCAATAAAGGAAGATACCTTGAGCACGTGGCTATCTCAGCCTGAGACACTGAAGTGCTATCTGTGCAGAAGTTCCCCTTTAACTATGACTGGCTCTAGAGCAGGGGTTCTTAACCTTTTTTGTTCCATGGACCCCTTAGTCAAATGGAAACCATGGACCCCTTACTAAGTCCAAACTATACTGTGTATTATTTAATAAAAAAAACCACTCATGCACTAACATGTCCCCACAAGAATAATATTTTTTTTTGAAATGCAATTCAAGTTTATGGACCCCTTGTTAAGAACCTCTGCTCTAGGGGTAATGGTTTCTCCTCATCCACCAGCTTCCAAATCATGTGTAGTTTCTCTATTTGGCCAACGATAACCTGGACCAGACAGGGAAGATGTTTTGCTTCAACAATACAGAGGAGTCAGAAAAGGAGTGATGTTGAAGGTGCATTGAAAAGAGGCCGTGATGCAAGTTCTCCAAATAGTGCAATGTGAAAGCTCCAAGTAGGTGTGTGGTTTCCCTGCACATGGAGATTCAGGATTCCTGGAGTCATCAAGGCAACTTCTCCATTTAGCAGATGGCATCTGGGAAGGTGGAGATGGCATTTCCTCTTCCTTATTGCGCTAGACTGGAAATGAGTCACACCCCACAGCTTCCTAGTGATGATTACATATAATGGAAGAGGAACAGTGATGTGCATGTACAGTGAGCTTAGCAAACAAATATCTGTACAAAAATATTCAAAGGGACTACGTTTTCAATTGGAAAAATAAATAAGGGATCCACTATAAAAAGTGATATCCTTCTCAACGTAAATCACTGTCAACAACTTAGAGTTTCTTATGTAGTAAGTGATTTATTCCAATACCTTTGAAATATGTTAATATTATTCCTTCAATATAAATATTAATGCTAAAATAATCTTTAATTTCATTTTATGTAAGGGTATCATACTAATATATTAACTGTTCCCTGCTGTCACCCTAGTCTTTGGCCTGAACAGAATATCCTAATTCTTAGGAAATTTGAGAGAACCTATTTTCATATAAAAGTGGTGGAAAAGGATCTGAAGTTTGCTGGTAAAACAGAGTATTGTGCATTAAATTATAGGAGACCCTTTTGAGTTTCACTCCTTCACACATGGTGTGTTTATTTGGAGTTTTACAAATATATGTACTTTATAACCTTGTTTCTCACTAGAAAATACTCTTGACTTGCACTTGTTTTTGTGAAAATATTTACATTTACCTGAATTTCAATTAAAAACTTTTAGTGTACAATAGAAAATTAACACATTTTTTCCCCCAAAACAACTTCTAAATTCAGCTGGGAAGGAGATTTGAGAAAAATACTTAAACTAGGAATATTACAAATATAAAATATTCTTTAAATGAATGAATGAGTTAAATAAATGTATTAAGTATATAATAATATACTTCTCTAGCTCTATACCAACCTTTTCAAATTTAGATAGTTATAGACATTGCGCTGATGATATCTGCCACATTAATTTTTTTGAACCAATAAAAATGGGAATTATTGTCTGATCAGCACTTTTTTTCTCAATTGAAAATATTAATATTTCCTTGTGCACAATGATCTTAACTAAGC
Source organism: Cabassous unicinctus (assembly GCA_029593785.1). Classification (NCBI taxonomy): domain Eukaryota; kingdom Metazoa; phylum Chordata; class Mammalia; order Cingulata; family Chlamyphoridae; genus Cabassous; species Cabassous unicinctus. The sequence goes on along the minus strand of JAQZBX010011274.1, from coordinate 36,683 downwards.
ATTCCCAAAACACCAATTGACTCCCATTCATTCCCGTCATAGTATTGAAGTTCTAATAAAATTCACAGCATGAATATTATCCTATGTAAATATCACCTACCCAATATGTAGTTTGCAATATCACATACATTTCTATCGCATAAAAAATCATGTTCCATAGATAGACATGCTATGTCTTTTTAAAGGGTCATTACTATTTAAAGGGAAAAGAAGAGTTTTACTCTAGGTCTCTGAGGTCATGTATTGTTACTGAAGTAGGTTAACCATTGGTAGCTGCTCAAATTATGACTTCTTCAGTGATTGTTTCCAATTTGTTTAAACTTTGAGAACCATTAGCCAGCAATGCTGCACTGATGCTAGGCAGTAATTATACTTATGACAAATACATTGTAAAGATCATGCATTTCCATGCAACTTTATTGTTCTAAAATAAGCTCGGGTAAACAGCACGAAAGTTCTCACCTTGCAGATTGTATTGCTTTAAAATTTTAGGCAGAATGTATTTTAAAGTGAATTATATCACAAGATAATAAAAGTGCACATTTCCATGTAATTCAAGCTTGAGACCAGTGTTTATAATTTCATTTAAACAAAGCTGCCTTCCCTCTGTGGGTTTTTCAAGCTTTTATTTATAAAATGAAATTGCAATGCCAAAGGGAGGTGGCACATACAACTTCTTAATAGTCCTGGCAGGCACAGTCTGAGTTGATACGAAACTGATAAGCCCAATAGCACTTGGCATGTTGCGATTGTATGTAGGGTCCTAAAATGACTAAGGAAGTAGTAGAATGTCCGTGGAATTCTCAAAATGGGACCATGGGCAATCCTGTGGAGTGTGTCTGAGTGTGTATGTGAAGATTGAGAAGAGGTTTCTTTTACAGCTCTCTTGCTCACCCATTCAGTCATCCAAGTAGACTAGATTCCCTAGTTACTTTCCTCTGTGATTGACTATCACTGACATAGTTCCTCACAGTGCAATATATGATTTATAGCATGACTGCAACTGGGCCAGGTCAGCTTTTACAGTTTTTAATCCTAGTAGTGTTAGTTTTGGTCATTGAATAAATACTGCATTTTAAAATGAGTATGGTATATTCAACAAATAAAAAATATAATAGAGTGGGATTCTTATTTTAATTTAAATCGAGCTGAAAGTATTTTTCTGTCCCTGGCACATATTTTAATTCATTACTAGGCCTCCATGACAGTAGAGAAGATAAAATTCCTAATATTTTATGTGTCATGCCCTATCTCTGTTACTATGGAAAAAATGAGTTATTGACAAAAATGCATAGTAATAATTGTCCAGTCCTTTTTTCCATATATGGCAAAACCATTTTGAAGACTAAAATACATAGTAGTAGAGAAATTGTAAATGTGATTATCAGGAGTATTACAACAGATTTCTGCACTTATTAATTAAGCATAGGAAATTGAAATGTATCCACAATATAATATTCTTGCATTTATGTAATCACATGTAACCATATAGAAGAGAATAATATTGCTTAACAGACTGTGTGAAAATAGATGTTTTTATACCCAAAATTACAAGCCTATACTTTAACTACATTTGCTGATATTAAAAAAACACCAATGAAAATTCTGTTTTACTCTGTCATTTGGCTAAGGGACAGCATGACAACTTTCTGTTCCTTAATAGATTTTTAATGAAATGAGAGCTTACATTTATTTCCTGTAGTTGTGACACACACTAATAAAGTTGTTTACTTCAAACCAATTAATTCAAATTAAAGGCCCAATCAGAATTGATACCAAAGTAATATAATCATAACAAAATAACATTGAAAAACATGATATGCAAATGCCCAAGCTTTTCAGTGTTTAATATCTCCCAGTGAGAGGATTTACTTATTTCTTGGTGTATGTTTTTGTCAGTTCCTCTCAGTATATTTATACAGAAACACTATTTTTCACGAATTAAATGCAATGTAAAACTACTTAAGGATATTATGTTAAAAATATTGAACAGCATTAGCACATGTCTGCATGAGAGTTTAGCCTAAAGAAACAGAGGCGATATCAAATGTGAATTATTTTAGTGATGCTTAATCTTGTCAAAGGACATTAAAATTGGCTTAAAATTAAATATGCATATATATGTTGTGAAAAGAATTTAACTTTTTAAAACAATTTTAAATGTCATGTTTTCATATTTTACTTATTGTGTGTTTTATAATATTATGTTTTGGTTATTAACAAAATCACATACTTATGTATGCAAGAATTTACTTTTTTTGTATACACAACCAGATCCACGAATTATTTTGAATTGAGACACAATTTATAAGTTATGCTACCAGTGAAAATAAAAGACATGAGAAGAGAGAAGAAGGGGAGGAAGAAGGCAATGAAACAGGGAGAGAAGAAGACAGAAAGATAATAAACAGGTAATATCTGGGGACATTGTGTTTTAGTTTTTAACAATTTGGATCATAATCATCATTTCTGAAGAGCTCTCTCGCTGGGGTAGGTCTCAGAAGGAAAACAGCTAATTTCTTCAGTATACTCATGAAAACCCATGGAGGAGCTCAGGTAGCTAGTATGCCCACTCTCAACTATTCCCTGAAGAGACACAGATACATTTGCATGGCAGGGATCTCTTTAATACTTAATTTTATCACTATAAAGTATAAATTCAATTTTCTGGCTTATATCACTTATGTTGAAAAGTTAGCTGTCAGTCATGTGGTTGAAGGCCATGTGTCTATTATTCCCCAGTTACTTTAAAGATTTTTATCTTTGTTTTTGATTTTCAAGTTTTATTATGCTCTTCCCAGGTTTTGCTCTCTTTATGTTTATACTTCGTGGCGTTCTCTGAGGTTTTTGAATGTGTAAGTGGATATTACTTTGATTTTTTACCCCAGACCTATTTTCCCTCTTCAATTATTTTTAAATTAATTATACATATATATGATGGGCCTTTTGACCATGTTCCACAAGTATCTTACACTACATTATATATTCCATCATCTCATCTCTCTGGTTGAATTTGATTCTTTTCCATATACCTGTATTTTAATTCAATCATCTTATTTTCCCTTGGTCCAATCTTCTCTTAACCCAGTTCACTGAGTTCATAATTCCAGATATTGTATTTTTTTCAAGTTCTTGAATATCCCTTTGACACTTTTTGCAAATTCTTTCATCTCATTGACAACCTCAGTGCACTAAAGGTTTGGAGTTAGGCTGAGCTTTAGAAATATTTGGTTTGATTCCAGTCTTTTTCTGTTCCTGTGATGTGGTTTTCCAGGAATTCCCCTAAAGCCTGGTGGGTATCCATCTCCTTCACTCTAAAATATAGTTGAAATTCATCTCTATCAGAAATTACTAGTTTAACTTTGGTTCCATATACCTTTTGCAATCTGCCAATATCTTGAGGAAGAGATCAGGTATACATATCCCCTGAGTGGAGTTTGATTCTTAAATACTGCAAGATAGTGGGGAATTTTACTCTGCCTTGGAGAAGTATTTATTCTAGCTCTGACTTCTTTTTCTGCTTTATATTATCCATATACTTCCTGACTTTCTGAGATATATTAGTTTTTATTTTTGTGATCCTGTAATTCTACTTCATATGGCATTGATAGTCCGTTGTTTTTCTTTTAAAATGGATTTTTACACTTGGGTATCTAATTTTTCCTTTATCATCTTTTGGTTTCCCACATAAGCAGACCATAAGATGAGGACTTGAGTGTGGATAGTTTATTTCTGAAGTGATGTCACCAAGCAAATGCAAGGGTGGGGAAAGTGAGATTGCTACAATGGTTGCATAACAAAATAACCGAAAACCGTAGAAGCTTAAAATTATCATTTTATTTTGCATTTGAATTTTTGTATCAGGGATTTTGGATGGCCTATTAGAGCCCACCTTTGGCCAAATTATTTGGATTTGTGCCATGTGAAAAATGTTAAGGATCCCCATATCCTTCAAAAGTCTCATGCTGTTAAAGCAATGGTCTTTGAACATAACCATCTACATCACCTGGGAACTTGCTAGAAATGCAAATTCTCAGTCCCCACCCAGATTTACTGAATCAGACACTATGGGAGTCGGAACCAGCTAGCTGTATTTTTAAGCCCCTCAGTGAGTGAGATGGGGTGCATCTATTTGTCATTGACTGAGAACACAGGGAGATCCAGTGATTGAAGATTCTAAAGTTTCTGGTATGAATTTTTGAATAAATAAACTCTAATTGCAAAAAACAATTTTAAGAATCTAAAGTGATCTGGGGATATAATGATTGTTTTATACATATTGAGTTTGAGGTACTTATGAAATTACCAAAACACTAATATCCCAGCCGAAAACTCAGTATGTGACAAAACACAAGGCAAGGATATGGGTTGAAGTTATAGATTCTAGAATAATGGGCAAACTATTGCATGAAACTATTAATATGGGCAAGGTTACCAAAGAAAGTCATGTAGTGAGTTAAGAACAATGGTACAAAAATATAGTGGTGAGCACAACCAAGATCCAGTGACATGGAGAGGAGAGATGGATGGAAGAAAATAAGAAGAAAAGACCAGAAGTAATGGAGAATATCCAGGAGAGAGGAGCATGATGGAAGATTTATGAGTCAGATGTGTTCAGTTTCCCTTCAAACTGTCTTAGATAGGAGGAGGAAATTAATTCATTTAAAGTAATAGGGACCTCTAACGGTGAGGTTTACCTCAGCCCACATGCCTTGAGGGGTTCAAAGACACTATTAATGTCCTTTTTGTCCATGATCTCCCTTAGCTATACTTTCCTCAGAATTGGTTCAAATCCCAGGCATAATCTTACCTAGTAATAACCATCAGCAGGTTCAGCGCACAATTTCTCAGCTTCAAGTCCAGTTGGGAAAGATATTTTGTTTTCACAGGAGCACCGAGAACAGTCTAGGTTCAGACCTTCCTTGAACTAAACACTGTAGCCAGGGGATTCAGTGCTTTCAATGGATTGGACGGGGTCACACACCCACCCGCAAGAGCCAGAGCCAGGAGAAGCCACCAAAATGACAGAGAGTTTATGGATAATTCTTCATGTAAAATATGGATGTTTTAAAGAATAAGGGATAGGAAACACATACACACAGACACATAACATCCTTAATGGAAGTAAATAAATATCATCAAAGAATAAATGATCAGCAGTAGCAAGTTCATCAAGAGAGTCATGAAAATCAAACTGGGAAATGGTAGTTGATCTCTGCCCCTCCCCCACCTTCCCACCCCCCCACCCCAGCAATTGTCTTTCAAGACAGCTGGTTATGGGATTTTTCTCTTCAAACATTTTTGTTTAATGACAGGGTTTTTTGTTTGTTTGCTTGTTTTAACAACTTAACTTTTGTCTCTCTAATAGCCACCTAGATTATTACTATAACTCTAGAATGCATTATTTTTATGAGTCAAATTTAAAAATTTTTTTCCTGTAGCAATTTCTCCCAAATGGTTCATTATCTGAAGATCTGTCTATTCTATAATATTTGCCAGTATGACTAAAATTTAACTCTGTTTTCAAAATCTCCTTTTCAAAGTTTGGTCTTGTCAGCATAAAAGCAAAATAAATTAAAGTATTTTATTTTAAATCTTTGAAATTCAAAAGCAAAATAAGATGAACCACCATAGAGATATTTAGAGAGAAACCCAAATATCATCGTCAATTAGTCCTTTATTTTCTATTTGTTTTCCTTATGAAGAAATGTATTGAAATGTTCAATATGTTTCATGTTTTTTGGAAATGTATATTTTTCCTTTCTTATTTTTATAATAATTTTTATTATTTAACACTCATTTAAAATGAATCCAGTAAGCAACTGATGTGGAGGGAATGGTTGAGAAGAATAAACATTTAACTAAATATCCTATCACCATGATGGTAGGCCTAGTTTTTGTCTCCAGATGCAGACATGTCATTGTGTAATTTTCTTACTCCAATTTTTCTCTCTCCCATCCTTTATTTTATAGCTCTTTAAAAAGATTGATTATGAGTATTACCATTTATGTGCAGTTTTCTGTAAACTGCCTCAAATTATTTAAGTAAAATCCAAAATGATTGAAATTTTATAATTTGCTCAATTTAGTGCTTTTCAGTAGGTTTCCTGTTGTTACATAGTACTCACCCCTGGCAATTCTTATTATGTGCATTTCCATGGAGATTTCTTTTTTTCCTTTAATGTTCCTCAGTGGCAAAGCAAAAGAGGCTACAGAATAGGAAAAAAAATCATTCATCTCTCTAAGATTTCAGCGTAAATCTTTCTTGTGTTCATACTTCCCACATTGAGACAATGTTAGACCAACATGTGCCTTTCTGGTTTGTTTGTTTTTAGGGAACTTGCTAAGAAAACCACCCTTCTATATTCAAAAGCTGTTCAGACCTGGAGGGTCTTTCTAAAAGCAGTAAGTAGACTATATATTTGGGTAAGAAAATAAACCAAAACATCATGCTCTAGTGCAGCTGGTGTTTTCAAGGGATTATTAATGCAGAAGACACTTTCTGAGTATTTTTTTCTCACGAAATGACATTTTAAACCCTGATGAATAAATGGATGATGTTTTTTGGAGGGAATATTTTATAGTTTTCCAATGTAGTGTAACCATTTAACTACCACCTGCATTGTACAACTTTTACATTCTATATCAATTCAGAATAAGATGGTTTTTTGGGGGGATACTTATCCAAGGTTTGTCTGTATTGACATTTTTACATTCAACAATATAATATTTTGTTTGATCATTTTAGTGACTTATGACCACTTATGTTAGTGATTTACAAAGTCTTCCTTGATTAGTTTCCAATTGTTCTCTTGCTCTTCTTTTCTATTAGGAAATATCTTTAATTAATCCTTGTTATGATCATATTTTATATGAATTTCTGTGTACAGGGTTCTAACCCTTTTATATCAGTTAGGACTTACTTTCAGCTCTCAGAAACAAAGACCTGACCACAGAGGCCTAGACACAGAATGATTCATTCTCCCACACAAAAGAGGAGTGGAAATCAGCTGCCCCGGGCTCAACCAACAGCTTCACAACTTCAAGGGTGCTCCAATATCTCTGGATCTACTGTCTGTGCTGCCACTCTCAGCATGAAACTTCCAGCCTTAACATCACCTCATGTCCTAGGCAGAGGAGGAGCTTGGCAGAACTCAAGCCCATATATCCACAGGCCAAGCAGAAGGACCCCTGACATTAGCACATTTCTCCATGTGGGTAGCCAAATTAATGAGATAAAGACAACTTTCATAGTAAAAATGAATACAACGTTGGAATCACAGATTTATTTCTTAAAACAGTAAATAGACTAAAGATATGCTCGGGGTATGTTAAAGTTCCTGAAAAATATTTTTATTTCATTGTAGGCAAAGAAGTTTTCATCTATAGATCTATAAACCTTGTCATAAAATCTTAGTTTGACAAACAATTCTTCTGGTGATTTCTTAACTTTTTTTAAGGAATGCTAGACTTCATATGTCAGCTCACTTTTCAATGCTGCTCCAATTTTAACGAACTACTGATGGTCTACATCATTGCTGTCATTTCTCAAGGCTGGCGGACGGCGCAGCTGTGCTGCTTGATGGGGGTGGGAAGCAGTGAGGCTGAGGAGAGCCCCGGGAGCTCTGGCCCACGTGTCGTGCCGAGGGCGGGGGGCGTGCGCCTGCCTGGAGCGCTGTCACTGCTTCACACCACGCACGCCACGCGTAGACCCGTCTGGGGGAGGGGCCGTGGCCGCCCGCCGGACCGCCTAGGCTGCAGCTGCTGCCCTTTCGATGCGCACCCTGGACCAGCCAGCCCGCGGGAGGTGGGTCTTCCCGCAGAGCGTAGAAGCTGAGGGGGTTTTGGGGGCGCCCTACGGGGGAAAGTGCGAGGGAGGGATACCTGTGTGTGAGGGCGACCTTATTTGTTCGTGGCCGTCGGGGCTGACCCCAAAGTTCCCAGGATCTGCGGGAGCTGCAGGGACCTGAGGGTGTGAAGCTGGGGCTGTGGGAACAAACTTGGCTTGAGAAACCAGAAATTCGGTGCGAGGAGATTTAGGTGCTTTCGCGTTGGAGGTTTTAGAATGCGAGTAAAGCTTTAAAATTTCGTTCTCAAGTATCTTTCTTTTATACAAAAATGTTAGAATACAGTTCTAAACAGATTGCACTCTTTTTTTTTTTGAAGATACTTATATTACATAAATGTTACAGAGAATATATAGGGTATTCCCAAATGCCCTGCTCCCCACACCTCCCATTTCACCACATTAGCAACATCTTTCATTAGTGTGATATTTAACTGGCTTAGATAGTAATCTTTTCATAGATTTCACTCATATTTAGTCGGTGCATTTGATATCTAAACCAGTCTAATACCTATGTTTGTCATATTTAAATTCATGATCTTTTTGGCACCAACCTTTCAATTTACTGTCAAAATCCGTAGTTGCTACCAAAAAAAGTTTTAGCGAGTTTAAAATCTTAAGAAAGCCCTTCATAAAAACCTATAGAATGTCATCTTCAAATAGTAAAATTGGACAAGATATAATTCCATTGTGCTTGTTTCTGTTTTGGGGGTGTGGGGGGGGGAATGGGGTGGGAGGTATCGGGGATTGAAATCTGGACCTCCTACATGGGAAGCAAGCGCTCAACCACTGAGCCATTCCTTCCCTCATCGCCCCCCGCCCCATTGTGTTTTAATGGTAACCGGTTAGATCATTTCTGAATAGTGTCGTTTGAACTCTACCGAAGAAAACGAGTAAGGATGGAAATTTTATGTCTTAATGCATAATTTAATCTTTCTGCAGAATTAAACGAAGTAGGTTTTTTGCTTTCCTTTCTGTGGGGCATGTAATGGAGTCCTTCGTGGTGTTGACATACCAAGCCCCGTGAATTTTCAAGCTGCCACTTTAGAAGGGTTCACCAAGGATTTCCAGCCTGATGAGTGCCTGTGTGATTACCTCTGATAAATACTACTTTTGCTTGGGTTCTCACTTTTCAGAAACAGCTTTGGTTGATAGTCTGGAAGCTAATAGGCAACATAAGGGAAGGTCACTGTTGGCATGCATTTGTCTGTTGGGTCTGTGGGCTGAGGGGAAGAGGGACAGTTTCCTACCAAACCTTCTTTACACCTGACCTTGGACTTTGATTTTGGCAAGTTCTTACCCAGGCTTTTGTTTATAAGGATGAGTTACAAAGTAAAGAGCTGTGTGATACTGTTATAAAGACATTTCTTTCAAATCCTCCTTGGCTAGATAAGCAGTTTAGTTGTATTTTCTCCCTTCATTAAATCAGACATGCATTGTTACAAATATTATATTTTAATAGAAATCTGAGCCTTGGTACTAGAGGGTTAGTACCGAGCCAACAGTGATTGCCTATAATAGTTTTTAAAATGAACTTTTTCTTAGCATAGCATATTTCTAAGATGTATTAAAAGACAAAATTTTAGTGATTGGTCTGGAATTTTAAAATTAAAAACTTAAACTCCTGTTTTACTTTATAATAATAACAATAGCTATCATTACTACTACTATGTTTCAAGTACTTTTGTTAAGTACCAGAGCCAGGGACTGGATTAGGGGCTTTATAAATCATATCTCTAATCAGCACAACAGATATCTTGGGTAAGTATTATGCCCAAACCAATTCTGAGAGTTTAAGTAACTAGCTTAAGAATATATAACTAGTAAGTTACTGTGCTGGGATTCAAACCATGACCCGATCCCAAAGCACATGCTATATTGCTTCTCTGTTTAAATCGCCATTGCTCTGGATTCCACTCATGGGGACAAAATCCTACTGATAAGATGACAAGAGAAAGCTTCCTATCAACAGTTGCTTTTGGATTTTTTGCAATATCTTTCCATTTGTTCCCTTCTCCCCATTCTGCTTTACACGTTGCTGCCGGTTTATCTTCCTAACACAGATTCAACTTGGTTGTTCTTTCATTGAAAAAACATGCAAGTTTTTGTTTAAATATAAGACCATATTCATTCTTCAGCCACTATTCACAGTCCCTCACCATTTGGTACTGTTTTACCTTCTCAGACTTCTTTCAGTACTTCTAACCCAGTGTGCTGTCCTGGGACACATTCTGTTCATTCCTACCACCTTGCTTTTTTTGTTTGCTTGTTTGTTTTTTAAGGTACTCGGGGCTGGGCCTGGGACCTTGTATGTGGGAAGCTGGCGCTCAACCTACTGAGCCACACCGGCTTCCTTGAGTTGTTTTTTTTTGTTTTGCTTGTTGTTTGTGTTTTATAAGGCACTGGGAACTGAACCGGGGACTTCCCATGTTGGAAGTAGGTGCTCATCTGCTTGAGCAACATCTGCTTGCCCTGCCCCTTGCTTTTGCTTGAGCCACTTCCCCTACTGGAATGACTTTCCTCCACTGGCTTATCAGCTGTGCATCCTTCAAGGTGCAATACAGATTTCCTTCAACTGCCAAATTTTTTTCCCTCATCCTGTTTAGTTAGAATTAACTTATTCTTCCCATACCATCCCATAACATTATTGAATTCAACAGAAAATATTTATTTTTCCACAGAATGGTGATAGGAGAGGACAGAGCCATATATCATACATTTTCCTATGAAGTATTCTAAATTCCTATTCTCCAAGGACCCTTTCTAGGCAATTTCAATCCTTTTCACATTTATATCTGCTTAAAAATGTGTTTGAAACCAGTTTTGCTTTTTTAAAGTCCTTCAGTTAAAAAAACTGATTTAATGTCATGCTGTTATGTAGTTTTTCTTTAGTACTCTTCTAATCTGAAGGATACAGTTTTGCTTGATTTCAAAGTTTAAAAGAGACAATTGCTTGAATTTTTAATAATTAATAGAATGTTAAAAAAGGAAAGACCTCATACATTTCCTTACTAACTAATGAACAATGCTCAGTAGCAAGGACCACTTATATTGTTTCGCTACTGAGTTTTTAAATTGTTATATATATGTATTGATTTAAGCTGATGGTTCACCAACATTGGGAGTAATAAATCACTGTGAGTCATATTCTCTGGTGACTTGGCAACCAGTTATTCTCAAAGTGTATACTCCCATTACTTACTAATATGTTTCTTTCTTTTTTTCTGGTATAGTAATATCTTCATAAGAGTATATTTATCTTTAATTTACTTCTTTGAGAGCCCATTAGTTGTGCAGTAATGTGTATAGGTCCTAAAAATGTAATAAACAAAGAAGGGCAAGGACTAATATACATATATATGGTTTTTTGCTGGAAATTGGGTTTAACGCAAATCATCAATATTTTTGCATTGCAGACATTTTTTGTAATCTCTTGGTCTCATAAACTGGATAGTCATTTGGAAAGCATGATTGGAGTTAATTAAAATTTAGGATGTCTTTTTTTTTTTTTAAGTCACCATTGTATCATATAGGACCTTGATTTTATAATGCTTTCATATACCTAATTTTATGTGCTTATAAATAACTAACTAGAAACAATTTTCTTATGCAATTCTCTTATCGAAAGTTTTTCAAAAAGTTATTAATTTTACTAATGGCTTAAGACTGTATTTTAAATTGTCTTATGAAGGAAAATTACCATTATTATAAACTCTGGATTTCAGTTTGATACAAAATAAAACAAAGTAAGAGGGAAAAAAGTGCTGTTTATTTTAATGAATTTATTCACTTATGTATTTAATATATATGTATTTTTTAAGTTTCAAAGAGGTGCAGAAATTCTGGAATATAAGTAACTCAGTTCTACTTTTTTCCCCTCAGGCCCTTCTCCAATTATCAAATTTTATCCAATATTAAATTTTCTGTAGCTTAATATCTTTTATTTTTCAGCTACTATTTTTGAATATAGCACTTGGCCAAGTACAAGTGTAATACAATGGAGATGTGCTACTGTGTTCAACTATCCTCAAGATTGGAAATCTTGAAAGCTCTCTACTACTTCTTGACCTTTGCCTTTTGCATTAGTCAGTGGGCATTGTTTTCATTTTTCTTTAATTACTTTTAGCCAGATTACTTAATCAACTGCCTAGCCATTCTCGGGCTTGGCTTCTCTTGCTATAGACACTGTTTTCTCAAATCAATACTATAGTGTGATGTCCAAATAATTTTTCTCACTTTTAATTGACTCAATACCTGCCACACTATAATCAAGCTCTAAACTTTATCTTCTGTTGAGCTCTGTTTACCAGGCTCTTCCTCTTTTCTTATACTCTAGGCATGTTCTCTAATTTTTTTAAATGTACTTTATCCCGCCCCTGCCACCCCCCACAATGGCTCACTTGTGTGTTTGCTCATTGCTTTTTAAATATGACATTTAAATAAATTGACCAAAACAACCAAAGCAGTGTCTTCCACAAAATATAACATCACATTCAAATATTTTCTCCCAAAGGGGTAAGTTAAATTGACCTTCTGAAACTCAAAAAGCCTGTGCCATGTTGGTTTTCCATTGTTTTACACTGAAACTGCCATTGACTTTAATTTTTGACTTACTATGTGAGACTTAGCCCCTTTAAAGATTTTGACATCCTTATGGTTCCCCTGAGCCATCCAATATCCAAAACTCTTTGCAATATTTTCTCCAAAACTCAAGGAAATCTGGCAATTATCTTCTCAATGTAGTTTGAGGATTTAGTGCTTTGATCATGTGTCTGCTATGGAACTGGGCCCCCAAATCAGAAGAATCCGACTCAGGAGATTCTCCTCCCTCTAGGTCTACCGTGTTTCACTAGCTGCATTTCAAATGCTTGTTCTTTGAATTGCTTCACAATCAGGCTAGCAGCGAAGTATTGGCTTAGTGTCTGCTATTTGGGAGATAGGATATTCATATAGGAGCCCTGTCTTCAAATGGCATCTCACTCTTACAGAGCCTCCCCTTGGATTTGATTGACAAGTCTTTGTAATTACCTCACATCCCCAGTGACCTGTAACTTTAAATCCCTATGTCCTTTCCACCTGTCTCTAGGAAAAACTAGTTATTATTCTCCTCCCAACCCCCTCCACTTCCCACAGTCTTACAGTTCCAGAAACCACCAGCATTCCACAGGTGTTTTGTAAATTATTCTTCTACAAGTTTATCCAACTAAATATTATATTTGCCATTGAGAAGAATTGAGTCAAATGCATGTAAGTGTCATCTCCTATAAAAGTAAGGAATAGGATTTTCTTATTGAATTTTAGAATTAAAATAAGTGAAGTTATGAAGTTCAAGAAATTTAGCATTTATAGAAAGTTTACAGTCTACATATCAATTTTTTGTGTGTGTCCCTATAATGTCCTTTTGGGCCCTTTCCCCTCTATTATTAGATCCTATACAGGATCATGTATGCATTCAATTTTCATTGTGTCCTTAGTTGCTCATTCTTTATTTTTAATTATGGGATCATATGTAACATAAACTTTCCCATCTCAACCACTCCCAAGCTTACAATTCAGTAGGATTATTCATATTTACACTTTTGCAGTACCCTTATGACCTTCCCTTACTAAAACTTTCTCATTTTCCCACACAGAAACCCATTATGAATTTACTTCCATCACTCCTGTCCCACTTTGCCCTGGCAACCTGTACTCAAATTTAAGGTCTGACTATGAGATTGAATATTCTCCAATATTTACTTTGTAGTTGAAATGGGGCATAATTTAACATTCTAAATCTTTAACAATCTTGTTGGCTTAGAGACAAAGTTAATTTCAATAGTATACACAATCTATGTTCCTATACTTCTCTGACCCTCACCTTCATGTAGTTTTTGTCACAAACTGAATGCTTAGATATTACGTGTCCAAAACCACTGATTTATCATTACATTTTATGTATTTGCTTTTTAGATCACGTAGGAAGTAAAAAGTAGAGTTACACTCCAAAAATACAATACTACCCATGTTGTTATCTTTACTGCAGATCCTTATTTCTTCATGCAGCTTTGATCTACTGTCTAGTGCCCTTTCCTATCGACCTACAGACTTCTCTTTAGCATTTCATGTGGGCCAGTCTAGTGGTGATGAATGCCCTCAGATGTTGTTTATCTGGAAATGTCTTAATCTTGCCCTCATTTGATTCTTTTTTCTGTATTTTGAAAGAAGCTTTAGATTACATAAATATTACATTGAATATAGATCTCCGTATACTCCACCTTGCCCCCTCCTATACTTTCCCCCATTAAAAACATTGTTCTTTAGTGTGGTACATTTTTTATAATTTATGAACACATATTAAAGCATTGCTACTAACCATGGTCCATAGTTTACTGTATGGTTTATTCTTTGCACTATATGATTTCATAGGTTTTGACAAAATGTATAATGGCCTGTATCTGTCATTGCAATGTCATGCATAACAATTCCAGTGTTCAAAATTGTTTCATGTTACACTTATTCTTCCCTCTCCTTTCCCTCGGAATCTCTGGTGGCCACTGCCTTTATATCAATGATACAAGTTCTCCCATTGCTAGAATAATAATAACTCTAGTCTATCTTTGCAGTCATTCCTTATGTTTCTTCATTCCTCAATTTGGGGAATTTGGGGATGCTGATGCTCCTTCTGCTTCTGATTTTGAAAGACAATTGTGCCAGATATAAAATTCTGGTTGGCCTTTTTTTGCTTTCAGTACTTTAAATATGCCGTCCCACTACATTCTTGCCTCCTTGGTTTCTGATGAGAAATTGGCATGTAATTATTTTGAGACTCCCTTGTATGTAGCAAGTTGCTTCTGTCTTGCAGCTTTCAAAATTTGAAAGTTTGATTATATGTCTCAGCCTAGGTCCTTTTGGGTTTATACTGATTGGAGTTCTTTGAATATCTTGGATGTGAATATTCATTTCTTTTGTTAAATTTGTGAAGCGTTCAGTTATTATTTTTTTAATATTACTTCCGCTTCTTTCTCTGTTTCTTCTCTTTCTGGGATTCCCACAATGTGCATATTGGTACACTTGATGGTGTCCCATTGGTTCTTCAGCCTCTGTTTATGTTTCTGCATTCTTTCTTCTTTCTCTTTCTCAGATTGGATGATTTCAATTGCTGTATCTTCAAGTTCACTCATTCTTCTTAAGAGTTTCATCCTGCTGTTGGACCTCTCTTGGGAATTTTAAAATTCTGTTATTCTGGTCTTCAGCTCTGCTCATTTTCACAATTTCCATATCTCCATTAATATTCTCTTTGTGTTCATCTATTAATTTCCTATTTTCTTTTAGGTGTTTGAATATGCTTTCCTTTAGCTCTTTGAATTTATTTAAGAACATTTTGTTTGAAAGTCTTTGTCCAGTATGTACCAGGTCTAGTCCTCCTCATTGAAGGTTTCTAATGCTTTAATTTTCTCTTTTGCCTGGGACATCACTTCCTGTTTCTTTGCATGTTTTGTAATCTGTTGTGAAACCTGAACATTTTGATATTTTAAAGTGCTACTGTTGGAATTTAGCCTCTGGGGGTATTTCTTTCTTAAGCTTGTTTCCAACTAGTGTTATGACAGAGCTTTCCTTGCATTCCAAAAGGAAACAAAAAATAAAAAACAAGGGAAAAAAGGAGAACACTTTCCCCAGTCTCTGAGGATTGACTTGTACATGTGCTCTCCTTCAGAGTTTATCCATACAATGAATTTAGAGACTAGCTCAAGGCCAAAGTGAAGGTACCACCCTATTCTTTTCTATGTATGCGTCTTGTCTTGGGCATGCACATGTAGTCCTAGGAATTCTCCAGCTTACATCATATGAATGTACCGTCTTGCCTAGGAAACAATTCCCTCACACTGCCCAGTACTGCACTGTATGCCCTATGGCCAGCAAGCCCTTGCCCCAGGCAGCCACCTGGCTGGTCTCCCACAGCATTCTGTAGGAGAGCTCTGTGAACTACCTTCTTCATCCAGGGCAAGTTCTGGCACGGCATGTTTCAGGCATGAGACAGTGGTCTCAGGCAACAGGAGACAGACTGGGCCAGATGCACATGCTCCCAGTATGTGCACAGGTGTTACTTTACTCCCTCAAGAACCAGGAATAGGGATCTATACTGGAAACACAGGCTGGTTCTGCACTGAGCTGGTGAGGGGTGAAGGAGGGGACATCCAGTGCACTAGAAGATCCTCCTGCTTTTAAGCATTCTTCGGGATTTGGTATGTATTCTGGTATTCCAATCTTTAACTGTTTTCAGGACTTTGAGAAAGATGTTTCTTCCAGTTCTTGCTGGTTATATTTGTAGTATTATCAATCATAATAGTATTATAGCAATAGTAATTGTAGTTGTAGCTATTCCTTGTTATTCATTTATATATGCATTTAGACCTTGGCTTTTTTGGCGAGTGGATTTCATATTCTATTTTCAATATCATCTATTTATTGTTTGAGTCATGATTCCTATATACATTTATTTCAAAATTATATATTTATTTTCATTTATTTAGAAAAAATTTGAAAGTCTCATTTTAATATGATTGTACCTAATACTGCTCACATGATATATATATTTTTTAATTTATTGAAGTATATCACTCGTGTACAAACATACATAAACAATAAGTGTATAGTAAAAGTTGTGAACTTACAAATATACATAACATCATACAGGGTTCTCATACCTCACCCCACCACCAAAACCTTGATTGTTGTGAAACATTTTTAACTAATGATGAAAGAGCATCCTCAAAATATTACTATTAACCACAGTATCTTACATTTGGTGTAAGTTTCCCCCAACCCAACCAATTATTATTTTTTATATCATTTGTACATGCATATATAAAAACAATAAGTGTATAGTAAAAGTTGTGAACTTACAAAGCAAACATGCATAATATCATACTGTGGTCCTCTACATCAACCCACCATCACCTTGCATTGTTGTGAGACATTTTTTACAAATTTTGAAAGAATATCATCAAAATCTTACTACTAACTATCGTATATTTGGTGTACTTTCCCCCAACACACTCTATTATTATTTTTTAACATATATTTTTATTACAGAAGTTGTGAACTTACAAAATATTCATGCACATGTGCAGAATTCCCACACAATACCCCTCTATCAACACATCTCACCATGGTGGAACATTTGTTATAGATTATGAGATAATATCATCAGACTATTACCATTAACCACGGTGATAGTGTACATTTGGCAAGCTTTTTCCATACTCCCCCATTATTAACACAGTACATCTTTGGCATAGATGTGTGAATATTACAGTATTGCTGTTAACTACAGTCCATATGTCACTCCAGTTTTATTTTTCCCATGCTTCTCTACATTCCTACCACCCTGCAATAGTGACGTACATTTGCTCTAGCTCACAAAGGACACCCTTGCATATGTACCAACAACCACAATTCTCATCCACCTCTGAGTTTACTGTGTTATTCAGTCCCTAGATTATTCTCTAGCTTTCTTTCAATTGACATTTATATCACCAGACTACCCTTTCCAGCCACATTCCCATATATCAAACAGCTGTTTCTTACTATGTGTTAACATCAACTCTATACATTTCCACACTTTTACAGAGAGGTTAATTAAAACTTCTATACACATTAAGCATCAATAGTCCATCTCAGTCCTCGTCTTATCTCCTTTAAGAATCCACTACCTACCACCAAGTCTTGAAGATGTTTTCCTACATTTTCTTCTAGAAGCTTTATGGTTCTTGCTTTTTTTTTAAAGTTTTTGATCCAATTTTAGTTAATTTTTGTATAAGGTGTGAGATAGGTGTCCTCTTTCTTTTGGCTATGGATATCCAGTTCTCTCAGCACCATTTGTTGAATGGACTCTTCTGCCTGAGCTGGAAGGGTTTGACAGGATAGTCAAAAATCACTTGACTATAGATGTGAGGGTCTGTTTCTGAACCTTCAGTTTGGTTCCATTGGTTGATGTGTCTGTCTTTATGCCAGTATCATAGTGTTTTTACTGCTGCAGCTAGATAATATGATTTAAAGTCCAGAAGTGAGAGTCTTCCAACTTTGCTTTTCCTTTTTAAGATGTTCTAGCTATTCTGGACCCCTTACCCTTCCAAATAATTTTGATTATCGTGTTTTCCATTTATTTAAAAAATACTGATGAAATTTTAATCAGGATTGCATTAAATCTGTATATCCATTTGGGTAGAATTGACATCTTAATGATATTTAATCTTCTAATCCATGAGCATGGAATGTTCTTCCAATTATTTATGTCTTTTTTTATTTAACAATGAGTTATAGTTTTCTGCATACAAGTGCTTTACATCAGTGATTAGGCTTGTTCCTAAATATTTGTTTCTTTTATTTGCTATTGTAAATGGAATTTTTCTTCTTGACTTCCTCCTCAGATTGTGCATTAGTAGTGTCTTTTAAAGTCTATTTCATCTGATATAAGTATAGCTACTCCATCATTATTTCTTATGTTGTTGTTCCTGCATGTGGGTATTACCTTTTTCCAGCCTTTCACTTTCAATCTATTGGTATACTTGGGTCTAAGGTAAGTCTCATGCAGACACCATATAGGTGGCTCATATTTTCTTATCCATTCTGCCAGTCTGTGTCTTTTGAATGGGGAGTTTAATCCATCAACATTCAATATTATTACTCAAAAGGAATTTCTTATTTCACCCATTTTGACCTTTGAGCCTTATCTGTCATATTTTATTTTCACCACTCTTTTGAGACTTTAAGTTACTTTTACTAATATAATCTTCATTTCTAGACTCTCTTCCAAGCCCCTCTTTCCTATCTTTTCATTTTAGACTGTATCACATCTTTTAATAATTCCTGCAAAGCCAGTCTCTTGGATACAAACTCTTGTCAGTTTCTGTTTATCTGTGAATAACCTAAACTCACCCTCATTTTTTGAAAGACAATCTTGCCAGATAGAAGATTCTTGGCTGGCAGTGTTTCTTTTGTAGTATCTTAAATATATCATACCACTGTCTTCTTGCCTCCATGGTTTCCGATCAGCACTTAATCTTATTGGGTATCCATTGTATGTTAAGCATTGCTTTCCCTTGCTGCTTTTAGAATTCTCTCTTTGTCTTTGACATTTGACATTTGGATTAGTATGTGTCTTGGAGTTGGCCTATTTGAATTCATTTATTCATATGGGAGTACGTTGTGCTTCTTGGACACAGAAATCTATGTCCTTCAGTAGGGTTGGGAAGTTTTCTACCATTATTTCTTCACATATTCCTTCTTCCCCTTTTCCCTCTTCTTCTCCTTCTGGGTCACCCATGACATGTATGTTTGCATGTTTCTTTCTGTCAATTAGTTTCCTGAGACCTTATTCAATTTTTCCATTCTTTACTTTATCTATTCTTTTGTATGTTTGCTTTGTAAGGCCATTTCTTTAAACTTACCAATCCTTTCTTCTGCCTCTTCAAATTTGCTGTTATATGATTCCACTGTATTTAAATTTCATTTATTATGCCTTTCATTCCAGTAGATCTGCACTTTTTCTATGTATGCTTTCAAATTCTTTTGCTTGTCCAATGTCTTCATAATATCCTTAATTTCTTTATCCACCTTATTGAATTTATTAAGAAAATCTGTTTGAAGATATATGATTAGTTGCCTCAATTCCTTTATGTCACCTGGAGGCTTATCTTGTTCCATTAACTGGGCCATATCTTCCTATTTCTTAACATGGATTATCATTTTTATTTGTTGATATCTTGGCATCTGGCTTACTAGATATATTTATTCTGGTGCAGTTTCTATCTTTAGTTTAGGGCTTTTGTGCCTTTTCTCAATTGCTGGTTGTGTTGTAAGAGCCAAGGATGTAGTTATTGCTGTAAACTGTGGAGGCTCAAGCTGGCCGTATATCCTCAGGACCTGATGAAACTTCTCCCACCTTTCTCCTTTGCCAGGCCTAGGGAGAGAGCCACAGCTGTGTGTAATAATCCAAGTCATGCAGGCCTAGACTGTAGCTGCCCAGAGAGAATGATGAAGCTTCACATCCCTTCCTCCCCTGCCTGGGGAAGGGATGGAGCTGCAGGTGTTGGCAGTAATCAGTGATGTGTGGATCATAAATGACTGTAGTTCCCCCAGTAGACTTAGACTATTCAGTCTGTGCTAGACAAATATACCTGCAGTTACCTGGAGGCCGGTGCAGGGTCTACCAGCTTCTTCCCTGCTAGAGGGGGGCTGAAGCCTAGGCTTCTTTTTTGCAGAAATAAAATAGCCAATTATCAAATTTCTTTGGAATGGTAAGGGGCCTTGATTAGTGAAAAACAAATTTAGAAGAACAAAGTTAAGGACTTTCACTTCCAGAATTTAAAGCACATTACTTGGCTACTGTGGTAAAAACAGCATGGTACTGGTATAAGGAGAGAAACATTGAACAACAGACCCAAACTGAGGACTCAGAAATAACTCCTCACAAATATGATCAAGTGATTTTTGACAAGGCTCTCAAGCCCTCCCTAGTGGGCCAGAACAGTCTTTTCAAGAAATGGTGCTGGGAGAACTGGATATCCATATCCAAAAGAAAGAATGGGAACCCTTACCTTACACCTTGCACAAAAATTATCTCAAAGTGAATCAATGACCTAAATATAAAAGCAACAACCATAAAACTCCTAGAAGAAAATGTAGGAAAACATCTTCAAAATCTTGTGGTATGCAGTAGTTTCTTAAACCTTATACCCAAAGCACAAGCAACAAAAGAAATAACAGATAAATGGGACCTCCTCAAAACTAAACACTTTTACACCTCAAAGAGCTTTGTCAAAAGGGTCAAAAAAGCACCTGACTCCATGGGAGAAAATATTTGGCAATCACATAGCCTATAAGGGTTTAATATCCATACTATATAAAGATATCATACAACTCAACAATAAAAAGACAAACTACCCAATTAATAATTGGCGAAGGACTTGAAAATCAATTACCCAAAGAAGAAATACACATGAAATAACACATGGAAAAATGTTCAACCTCACTAGCAATTAGGGAAATGCAAAGCAAAACTGCAATGAGATATCATTCTACACCTATTAGACTGACTGCTATTAAAAAGCCAGAAAACTGTAAATGTTAGAGAGGATGTGGAGCTTTAGGAATGCTTATTCACTGTTGGTGAGAATGTAGGATGGTACAGTCACTGTGGAGGACTGTTTGGCAGTTCTTAAGGAAGTTGAATGTAAACTTGCCATTTGACTTGGCAATACCATTTCTAGTTATATACCCAAAATGAAAAGCAGTGACATGAACATACATCTGCACACTGATGTTTGTAGCGGCATTATTCATGATTGCCAAAAGTTGGAAACAATCCAGGTGTCCATCACCCGAGGAATGGATAAACAAATTGTGGTGTATATACACAATTGAATATTATGTACTGGTAAGAAGAAATGAAGGTGTGAAACATGACCAAATGTTCCTGGAGGACATTATGTTGAGTGAAACAAGCCAGGTACAAAAGGGCAAATACTCTATGATTGCACTATTATGTATTAAATATATTGTGTAAACTAATGGAATTAATAATTAGAATAAAGGCTACAGAAAATAGGAGGGAAGAGAATGGAAAGCTGAGGATTAATTATGTAGACTTGGCACACACGCAAAAAAAGTCCTTTGTAAATCTTTGCAAATGAATAGAAATGATGAAAGCATAGCATGATGTTTGTTACTAGGAGACCTATTACAAGGTATGTAATTGCTTGAAAGGGAAAATCTAAGATCATGTATATTACTAGAAGGAAAGCTAAAAACTGTAACAGTGGACTGTATAGGATAGCAAAACCTCAGGTAAAACACAAATGTATATGAAAGACTGTTTTTACAAAATATAAATATAAGTATACTAGAGAGAAGGAAAAAGAATTGCAGCTATGTACAACAGGGGAAGCATTTAGAGGCTGAGAGGTAATGAGTTTTGTTTGTTTTGTGTTTATTATAATAATTATCATTAGAACAATGAAAGTGCTCTAAGAATGATTGAAGTGATGAGTGCACAAATATGTGATTATACCAGTTACCATTGATTGCACACTTTGGATGGATTTATGAATTATTAATATATATCAATAAAATTGGTTTCTTTAAAAAGAATATTAAGAAGACAATGTGTGAACATAAAGAAGAATTTGTGAGTATAAAAAAAGAAACATAATAGATTATATGGGGTGAAAGTCACAATTATAGAGATTAAAAAATCACTTAGAGGCATAAAACATTAGAATTGAACAGGAAGACAGAAGAATCAGTGAACTAGAAGACAGTATAATTGTAATGAAACAGTCTGAAGAATAGATAGTAAAAAACAATAGATAAAACTGAACCTGTCTCAGGTATTTCAGTGACAATGCAGCTGACATTGATATGTACCATGGGTATCCCCAAAGGAGAAGAGAAAGGAAAGGGGGCACAAAGAGTATTTGAGGAAATAATGGCTTCAAACTTCCCAACTCTTAAGAAAGACATAAATATACATATCCACTTTTGGAAAATGGCCCCGAAGTAGGTAGGCAGAGTCTGACTCTCTCACAAAAAATGTGGAGAGAAGGCAGGGATCTATCTAAAGGAGCTGCTTTGGATATATATAGAACAGGAAGGTGCTCTGAGTCATCTAATAGGGTAATGGAAAGATAAAGAAGCCAAAGGAAAACTATGAGTTGCTCACCACTGTGGCTGGAAATGGCACATATACCCTGCTTTCAGGGCAAGTTGCCCCAGTGGAGCCCCAGGCTCACTACTGCCAATGGTGTGGAAGGGGGCATTCCCTGGGAGGAACAAGGATCTGACAGAGGGTGGAGAACGGTTTCTTTGTGGTGACTTTGGCCAGCTGAGACCCCTTTGGATCTTGGAAGGAACCCCAACCTGACAGGGAGAGCGGAGGAAGTATCTGCTCAGGCAGCCTGTCATTCCCAGGACCTTGGGAGAGAGAGGAACTAGACTAGAGGGAGGGGGGTGGGGACAGGTGCCTAATCAGCAGGACTCTAGCAAACTGTAGGAGTCTAAAATGCCTGAGGGAAAGGGGGCAGATAGCTTTCTGAAGCCTAATTACCTTAAGCAGACAGTTTATCTCAGTGGAGGAATTCCCACCTTGCATATTTGAGATCCCTGGTTCAATTCCCAGGTCTCCTTAGAGAAGTGACCCAGAGAGTGATCCCCTGGGTTGTCAGGCATCCACCTGATACATTATAACAAGGAACATAGAGACTTTTTTCTATCTTAGTTTTTTCTTGGATCTGTTATTTTTTATTTATTAAAGGTTCCTTTTTTTCCCCCTTATTTTAATCACAAAAACTGAGTACATCACCTGTGGAGGTCAGGCTGCAAGGTGACTGATGAACGCAGTCAGCCTGAGAAGCTCCTTCAGGGCCTAAGAGGGAAGGCTGTTTTCCTTGTTTTTTTTTTCAGTTGTTGCTGTTTGGTTTCTTGCTTTTTGTTTGCTGTGTTCCCCTTTTCTTTGTTTCCTTTATTTTTCTTTTAACTATTTTTCTACCCATGTTATTTCTTTTCTTCCCTTCCTTTTTGTATCTTCTGTCCTCTGTTATTTTACTTTCATTCCACCTCTATTTGTTTGGTCTTCAATTTTTTTTTGTTTCCCTCTATTTTTTCTGTTTTCTTTCTTTTATATTTTCTCTTTTTTTCTTTTTTCTTTATTTCAATTTTTCCTTTCCTCTCTTCACATCATTCCAGCATTTTAATTCATTCTATATATTTTTCTTTATTGTGCTTCTTATTTCATTTTTTATTCCACTTTTTTTGGGTTATTCTTCTGTACTTCTTATGAATTTTTGCTTGTGTTAATTATTTTCCTAGTTCTTGTACTGGTCCTCCTCTGTTTTTTAATTATTATTACTATTATTCTTTTTCTCTGGTCCTAATTTTTTTTCAAAGCAAAATAAAAAACACCAAGGGAAAAGAATAAGAGCAAGAAAGAGTCAAAGTGAAACCTTACCACACACACACACACACAAAACAACAAAATAAAACCCAGATTAGAAAGAGAAGCTAACTAACCAAATGAAACCATCTAGATAAACAGATTCCTAGAGACCAACAAAAAATTAGAAGCCATGCTAAGAAACAGGAAGACATGCTCCAGTCTAATGAACAAACTAAAATACAGGAGATGCAGAACATGGAACAACTAGAGATGTCCAAACTAATATCATGAATCAACTTAATGAAGTGAACGAGGAGATAAAGGATATTAAGAAAGAAGTGGGAGAGCATATTGAAGAAATAAATGTATGTAAAAAGATACTGGATATGATACTGATGAATGGCACAATGGAAGAAATAAAAAATACACTGGAACACATAAGAGGACATTTGAACAGGAAGAGGAAAGAATTGGCAACGTGGAAGACAGTACAGCTGAAATCAGACACATAGTAGCACTGATAAATTAAAAGAGAAAAAATCCAGAGGGACATAGGGTTTTGAATGACAACATGGAAGGCACAAACATATGCATTATAGGCATCCCAGTGGGAGAAGAGAAAGGAAGGCACAGAAGGAGTGTTGGAGGAAATAATGGCTGAAAATTTCCCAACTCTATTGAGGGACATGGAAGTACAAGTCCAGGAAGTGCAACAAACCCCAAACAGTAGATATCCTAACAGGCCTACCCAAAGAAATATACTTTTCAAATTCTCCAATGCTCAAGACAAACAGAGAATAAAGAAAGCAGCAAAAGAAAAGAGATCCATCACATACAAGGGAAGCTCGATGAGATTATGTGCTAATTTCTCAAATGAAACCATGAAGGCAAGAAGGCAAAGTTATGACACAGATAAGGTGCTAAAAGAAAAAAAACTTCCACCCAAGGATTTTCAATCCAGCAAAGATGGCATTCAAAAATGAGGGAGAGTTCAAATATTCACAGATAAACAGAAATTAAGAGAGTTTTAATAAGAAATCTGCCCTTCAAGAAATACTAAAGGGAGAACAAAGAAAAAGATAAAAAGAGAAATAAAAAACATATGGCATATATAAATGTAAGAAAATATGCCTAATGTAAGTTATTTATTGACAGTAATGACATTGAATATTAGTAGATAAAACTCTCCAAATGGAGACACAGATTTGCAGAATGGAAAAGGAAATATGACCAATCTATATGTTATCTACAAGAAAAACACCTTAGACCCCGGGATTCAGGAGTCTGAAAGTGAATGTTTGGAAAACAATTTTGCAGGCAAACAATAGTGAAAAAGGGCAGGAGTACGTATACTAATATCGCACAAGGTAGACTTCAAATGCAAACCTATTATAAGAGACAAAAAAGGCCACTGTGTCTTAATAAAAGGGTTATTCTATCAAGAAGAAAGAACTATTATAAATATTTATGCACCTAACCACGGTGCCTCAAAATAGATTAGGCAAATATTGGTAAACTAAATGGAGAAATAAATGCTTCTACAGTTATACTGGGGTATAACGAATCCTTGTATAATACATTAGAGGATCTGAATCTAATAGTCATATAAAGAACATCACACCCAAATACAGGGGGATATACAGTCTTCTCTTGTGCACATGGATCAATATCCAGGATAGATAACATGCTATGCCAAAGAAC
The DNA here is from genome assembly GCA_029593785.1 of Cabassous unicinctus. Classification (NCBI taxonomy): domain Eukaryota; kingdom Metazoa; phylum Chordata; class Mammalia; order Cingulata; family Chlamyphoridae; genus Cabassous; species Cabassous unicinctus. Next base: position 11,220 of record JAQZBX010011274.1, on the reverse strand, counting down.
ACTCAATGAATTCAGAAAGATTGACATTATAAAAGCAATTTCTCTGACCACAATGGAATGAAGCAGGAAATCAGTAAGGGACAGAAAAGCAGATTAGGCACAAAGATATGGAAGTTAAACAAAACACTTTTAGACAAATAGTGGATCAAGGAGGAAATTGCAAAAGGAATCAGTAACTACCTTGAAATGAATGAAAATCCCAACAGAACATAACAAAACCTATGGGATGCAAAAAAAGCAGCACTGAGGGGGATAGTCATAGCCATAAAACCTTATGTTAAAAAAAAAGAAGAGCTAAATGAATGACCTAAGTGTACACCTGGAGGAATGAGAAAAAGGACCACAAACTAACCCTAAATGAAGTAGAAAGAAGGAAATAACAAAGATTAGAGCAGAGCTAAATGAAATTGAAAATAAGAAAGCACTAGAAAAAATAAAACCAAAAGCTGGTTCTCTGAGAAGATTAATGAAATTGACAAACACTTAACCAGACTTACAAAGAAAAAAAGAAAGAAGATGCAAATACATAAAATAAGAAACAGGAAGGGATATCACCACTGACTTCACAGAAATAAATAATATCATAATTAGATAATTAGTAAAATTTTATGCCAAGAAGATAGATAATTTAGAGGAAATGGACAAATTCCTAGAAAAACACAAGCAACCTACATTGATGAAAGAAGAAATTGATGAACTCAACAGGCCAATCACAAGAAACAACTTTGAATTAATCATCAAAAACCTCCCAACTAAGAAGAACCCAGGACCAGATGCCTTCACAGGAGAATTCTCCCAAACATTCTGGAAAGAACTAACACCAATCCTGCATGAATTCTTCCAAAAAGCAGAAGTGGAGGGAACATTGCATAACTCATTGTATGATGCCAACATCACCCTAGTACCAAAGCCAAACAAAGACACCATAGGAAAGAAAAACTATAGATCATTCTCTCTAATGAAACTGATGCTAAAATCCTCAACAAAATAGTTGCTAATCATATTCACCCTCACATGAAATGAATTATACATCATGACCAAGTGGGTTTCATCCCTGGTATGAAAGGATAGTTCAACATAAGAAAATCAATGTAATGTACCACATAAAGAGATCAAAAGAAAAAATTCACATGACCATCACAAAAGATGCAGAAAAAGCCTTAGATATAATAAAGCACCCTTTCCTGAAGAAAATAGGAATAGAAAGAAACTTCCTCAATACAATAAAGGGTATATATGAAAAACCCACAGCTAACATTATATTCAATGCTGAAATCCTAAAACCTTTCCCTCTATGATCTGGATCAAGAGAAGGATGCCCACTGTCACTGCTCTTATTTAACATTGTCTTAGAAGTACTTGCTTGAGTAGTAAGGCAAGAAAAAGACATAAAAGGAAACCAAATTAGAAAGGAACAAGTAAAAATTTCACTCTTTGCAGATGACTTGACCCAATACATAGAAAGCCCTGAGAAATCTACAACAGAGTTTCTAGAGCTTATAAATAAGTTCAGTAAAGTGGCAGGTTATAAGATCAACATTCAAAAATCAGTAACATTTCTGTACACCAATAATGAGCAATCTTATCTACTAAAAGAATCAAATACCTAGGAATATATCTAACTGAAGATGTAAATGACTTGTATGCAGAAAAGTACACAACACTGTTAAAGGAACTCAAAGACATAAATAAATGTAAGAATATTCCCTGTACATGGATAAGAAAACTAGCTATCATTAAGATGTCTGTCTTACTCAAACTGAATTACAGATTTAACACAATCCCAATAAAAAATATCACAACATTTTTTTACTGTATTGGAAAGGTAATTATGAAATTTATTTGGAAGGGCAAGAAGCACAGAATAGCCAAAGATTCATTGAAAAAGAAAAGTGAAATTGTAGGAATCACACTACCTTACTTTAAAACATACTACAAAACTATAGCCATCAAAACTTCATGAGATTGGCACAAGGATAGACATACTCAACAATGGAAAAAAACTGAGAATTCTGATGTAGATGCTCACATATACAGTCAACTGATATTTAATATGGCCACCAAGCCCTCTCAGTTGGAAGAGAATGGCCTCTTCAACAAATGGTGCTTAGGGAACTGGATATCCATATCCAAAAGAATGAAAGAGGAATACCATCACACCTTGTACAAAAATTAACTCAAGATGTATCAAAGACTTAAATATAAGTGACAAGACCACAAAGATCTTGTAAGATAATGTAGGGAAGCATCTACAAGATCTTGTATTAGGAAACGGTTTCATGAACTTTACCCCCAAACCACAAACAATGGAAGAAAGAATAGATAAATGGGACACCTCAAAGAAGTTTGTCTAGAAAGTGAAGAGGCAGCCCACTCAATGGGAGAAAATATTTGGTAACCATATATCTGATGGGGTTCTAATACCCAGCATATATAAAAATGGGCAAGTGATTTCAATAGACACTTCTTCAAAGAATAAATACAAATGGCAAAAAGCACATGAAAATATGTTCAACAGTACTGACTATTAAGGAAATGCTAATCAAAACTACAATGAGATCATCTTACACCCATTAGACTGGCGGCTATTAAAAAACAGTGACTACAAATGTTAGAGAGGTTGTGGAGGAATGGGAACACTTATCTGCTATTGGTGGGCATGTAGAATGGTGCAGCCATTGTGGAGAACAATTTGGCAGTTCCTCAGGAAGCTAACTATAGAACTGCTATATGATCCAGCAGTCCCACTGCTGGGTATATACCCAGAAGAATTGAAAGTAGGGACACAAACAGATATACTCAAATGAATAGATATTTCTCCAAAGACAATATAAAAATGGTCAATAATTATTCCAGGCCTTTGGTATTGATGTTTGTACATATGGATCTTGCTACTGTGAAGTTGAAACTTAGCCTATTATTATATATTGCTTAAGAGTCACCTCCTGAAAGCCTCCTTGTTCCTCGAATATGGCCTCTCTCTAAGCCAAACTCAGCATATAAATGCAGTACATACACCTTGGCATGGGTACATGACTCCTGTGTTTTAGCCTCCCTGGCACCAAGGGATTGTTGCCAATCATCAACTAGTGACATATTTGGAAAAAGACCCTGACCAAAAGGGGGAAATACTAATACAAATTAGTTTTTAAGGCTAAGAGATTTCAAAGAGGTTTGAGAGATCATTCCAGAGTATACGCTAATGCATGTCTCAGCAGGATCTCATTGACTGCCACAGTATATGGTTCCTCAAACACCAGGGCTGCTGAAGGCCCTAGAGACATCTAGACACTACAGTCATGGCAGATTATCTCAGAAATTTGGCTCCTTGTCAGTGGGCTTTACTTTGGAATATATGCTTCCCAATGTAACAAAGTTAGTCTCATTTATAATTTCCCTAACCAGGGCTCTTCTGCCCCTTTTATTTGAATCTATAATTAGCACTATGCTCATTAAATGAAAGTCCCAGAGATGTAAATCTTCAGTCTTTTCATATGCTGGCTGACCTCTGAATCTCAAGAGAGTTCCACCACCTATTCTTTGGTTCATTTGACTTGCCCAAGATAACTAACAAAAATATGATAGATAATGGCCTTCACATAAAACAGAGAGTATCTACAACTGCAATCAAGATAGTTCCACCTACCTGCCCATGGGCTCTAAGCCCCCTCTCAATCAGAAACCAAGTAGGTATCACCACCCCAAATCCTCAAGATTGAGGAATGAGTGAACATAAGGGGGAATGCAACTGTGGACTAAAGTAGTCTTATTATTGTACTAGCTATGAAAGAACTTGTAGCATTGATATAAAGGCAGTAGCCACTATTGGTTCTGGGGGAAGGGAAAGGGAAGAATAGATGTAACATGGGACATATTTGGGACATTGGAATTGTCCCACATGACATTGCAATGTTGGATACAGGCCATTATACATTTTGTTAAAACCTATAAAATTGTGTGGTACAAAGTGTAAAACATAATATAAACTATAGACCATGGTTAGTAGCAGTGCTTCTATGTGTTCATCAATTATACCACATGTACCAATTAAGAAAATATGTTGTTAATGAGGAAAAGTGTGGGAGAGGGAGGGGTGAGCTATATAGGAATCTCTATATCTTTTATCTAATCTAATCTTTTATCTAATTTTTAAAAATAAAAAATGACCAAAAAATTCATGAAAAGATACTCAATGACATTAGTCATTGAGTAAATGCAAATCAAAATAACAATGTGGTACCATATAACACAGATTTGAATGGCTATTATTTAAAATGGAAAGCAGCAATTGTTTAAGAGGAAGTGGAGAAATTGGAGCCCTTGTTCACTGTTGGTGGCAAAGTAAAATGATTCAACCACTGTAAAAATGCAGTTTGGCAGTTACTAAGAAAGTTTAGAATTACCATAAGACTCAGCAATCACACTTCTAGGTATAAACTCAAAAGAATTGCAAGCAGGGACTCAAACTATTATTTGCTTCCAATATTCATAGCAGCATTTTTCATGACTGCCAAAAGGTGGACACAATCTGTGTCCTTCAACCAATGAATGAGAAAACAAAATATAGTATACACATCCACACACAATTGGATATTCATCAACCATAAAAAGGAACAAAGTTCTGATAAATGCACCAATATGTATGAACTTTCCTATCAGCACCTTGAGTGAAATAAGTTAGACACAAAAGAGCAAATATTGCATGATCTACCTAATATGAAACAATTAGATTAAAGAAATTCATAGAGTCAGAAACATGAATACAGGTTATCATTGGCTGGGGTGTGGGTAGGGAATGGGGGGAGTTAATTCTTAAATTGTACAGAATTCCTGTTTGTTATGTTGGAATAGTAGTTGTTTTTTGGAGGTTTTCTTTGTTTTAGTTTTTTTTTGTAATGGAATAGTTTTGGTAATGGATGATGGTGATGGTAGCACAACATTGTGAAGGTAATTATTAACAATGAATTAAATATTTAAATGTCATTAAAAGTGGAAATTTTAGAATATATATGTTATGAGAATAAAAATTTAGGAAATCTAGCAAGATGACTGTATTGGTCAGCCAAAGGGGTGCTGATGCAAGGTACCAGAAATCTGTTGGCTTTATAAAGAGTATTTATTTGGAGTAAAAGTTTACAATTACAAGTCCCTAAAGAATCCAATTCAAGGTAACATAAGAGATATTTTCTCAACAAAGTCTCTTGTCATGTGTTGAAGCAAGATGGTTCCCAATCTCTGTGAGGGTTCAGCCTTCCTCTTCAGCTTAAGGCATCATAGGGCCAGCTTCTTCCAATCTCAGTTGTGGATGGAGGGCTCATTTCTTTTCAGGCCTTCTCAACTGCTCAAGGCTCTGGTCTCCAACTCAGACTGTTAGGTGAATGGCTCAGCTCTCCCCAAGTTTTATCTGTGTGAGCCTTCTCCTTTCTGTTCACAGGGCCGGAACAAAATGACCAAGTTCTCTCCTCTACCATGTCTATGGATCTCTCATTTTTCATGTGCCTTCTTCTGGTGTGTCTTCTTAAGTGAATGTATATTTATATAGCCCACCAGGGGGGTGGGGACTTAAACTGTGCTATACCCTACTGATGTGGTTGAACCAAAGCCCTAATCTTAACATAATAAAATCAAAGACATCTCCTGAATATAATATAATCAAAGGGGACCATACTAAGAGGAAAAGACCAGTATACAAATATAATTTCTCTTTTGGGAATTCATAAAGAATCTCAAACAGCCATAATGACACTGGAAGAGGGTAGAATGGATCAACTCCCTTACAAATACAATGGAAGGAGGGCAAGAACCTGTCCAAGAGAGATAATTCACGGGTCCGCAGACCAGGAGAGTACTGCGCATTGTCCAGGAGGGAAAGGGAAAGAGAGATGGAGAAGCCAGAGTGAAAAACATGAGTTACCCACACCAATGGCAGGGAACGGCATCCATTACCCACCCTTAAGGCAAACAGACTGGGTAAGGCCCATGGCTCACTGTGGCCAAGTGAGAGGGCAGTGGATGTCTTCCTCCCTGAGGGGAGGAAGGTTGAAGCAGACAATGGAGAGTGTTTTCTCTTTGGTGAATTTGGCCAGCAGAGTCCGCTTTGAACTTTGCCTGTGGCCAGATCTGAATCACCAGTGAGTGGAGACTGAAATAGACATGTCTGGAAAGGTATACCAAAGAGCATCATCTGCTGACTGGCTGGGAAACTACAAGTAGTAAAAAAAGATTTTGGAGTCCCTAATGTGCAGGCCCCGTTTGATCTAGTCTGCACCTCAATAGGGAGTCCCTAGCCCTGTAGGAAACTTAAGCAGGGAATTTTAAAGATTTAGAATCAGTTGAATAAAAAAATCAAAGAGCCATTAAAAAAAAAAAAAACAATATGCAAGAGAGAGGAATTGTCCATCAGAATAAATTCAACAATATAATCAGATGCTTACACATCAGCAAAAAATTACAAGCCATATTAAGAAACAAGAAACAAGATCATTAAGAAATGATCAAAACAAAAATCCTGATGAGACACAGGATTTGACAACTAATCAATGATGTTCACACAACTCTTCAAAATCAATAGATGGAGTTGAAGGAAAAACGAGATAAAGGATTTAAGTAGATACTGGGTTAGGATAAAGAACAATTTGAAAGCCTGCAAACTAACAGAGTTTATGGGAATGAAAGGCACAATGGGTGAGGTTAAAAATGAATAAGATGCATATAAGAGCAGATTTGAAATGGCAGAAGAATAAATAAGTGAAATTGAGGACAGAATGTCTGAACTTAAAATGAGAGAACAGATAGAAAAAAGAATGGAAGAAAATGAACAAGGTCTCAGGGAATCCAATGACAACATGAAATGCACAAACATATGTGTTATAGGTGTCCCAGAAGGAGAAGAGACTGGAAAGAGGGTAGAAAGAATATTTAAGGAAATAATGACTGAAAACTTCCTATCCCTTTTGAAACACATAAATATAAATATCTGAGGGACAATGCACCTTAAAAAGAATAAATCTGAATAGACCTTCTCCAAGACACCTACTATTCAGAATGTCAAATACCAGAGATAAAGAGAGGATTCTGAATGCAGGAAGAGAAAAGCAATTCATTACATACAAGGAAAGCTCAAATAGACTAAGTGCCAATCTCTCAAAAGAAACCTTTAGGTAAGAAGACTGGGATATGATATATTTATGATAATAAAAGAGAAAAATTTTGAGCCAAGAATTCTTTAGCTAGCAAAACTGCCCTTTAAAAATAAGGGTGATTTTAAATTCTTCATAGAAACACAAAAGCTGAGAGAAATTATTACTGAAAGACCAGATTTAGAAGAGATGATAAATCAAGTGCTACAGCCTGAAAGGAAAATACACAATAAGGGACTTGGAGAGAAATGTACAAATGATGAATATTAGTAACGATAAAATAAAGGGTAAAATGACACACAATAGTAACATATGACAATGGAAAGCCAAAGAACAAAGTGGATGAAATAATGCCTTGAAAGTAATAACATCAAACATTAATGGATAGAAAATATGAGCCATCTATATGCTGTCTAAAAGGGGCTCACCTTAGATTCAAGGACACAATCAGACTGAAAGTGAAAGGTTGATAAAGAATATTCTATTCAAATAGTAACCTAAACACATCTGGATTTGCAATACTAATATTGGACAAATTAGATTTTAAAAGCAAAACTGTTAGAAGATCTAAATAGATCATTATATGTTAATAAAAGGAGAAATTCACCTAGGAGAAATGGCAATCATTAATATTTATGCACCTAAACTGGGTGCCCCAGAATAAATGAGAAATACACCAACAAAATTGAAGGACCAAATTAGACATCTCTACAATAATAGATGGAGACTTCCACCTTTGTTCAGAATTTGCTAAACATCTGGACAGAGGATAAATAAGAAAACAGAGAGCTTGAATAATATGATGAATTATTCAGATTTAACAGACATTTATAGAACATTACACCCCAAAACATCAAGAGATGCATTCTAATTGAGTACATATGGTTCCTTCTCAATGATAGACCATATTTTGGGTAAGAAGGCATGCCTCAAAAATTTTTTTAAATATTCAAATTATATAAAGCACTTTCTTTGAACATAATGGAATGAAGCTGGAACTAATAACTGGTGGAAAACAGGAAGGTGCAAAAATAAATGAAGATTAAACAACACACCCAAATAATCAGTGACTCAAAGAAGAAATTGAAAGAGAAATCAGTAAATATCTCAAGATGAAAAAAATGAGAAAACAACATATCAAAACCCGTGGGATAGAGGGAAAGCAGTACTGAGAGGTAAATTTCTAGCCCTCAATGCTGACATTATAAAAGAAGAAAGATAATGAAAAGCCTAACTGCACACTAGGAGGAACTAGAAAAAAACAGCAAACGAATCCCAAATTGAGCAGAAGTAAAGAAATAATGAATAATAGAGCATAAATAAAAGAAATTGAGAACAAAAAATAGAAAATCAAAAAAATTAGAATATGGTTCTTTGAGAAGATCAACAAAATTGAAAATCTCTTACGTAGACTGGTAAAGAAAAAAAAAGAGTGAGAAGATTCAAATAAATAAAATAAGAAATGAGAGGGAGGACATTACCACTGACCTCATAGAAATAAAAGACCATAAGAGGATACTATGAACAAGAGTAAACCAACAAACTAGACAAGGTAGAAAAAATGGGCAATGGACAAATCCTTAGAAATACACGAACAATGCACACTGATCCTAGAAGAAATAGAAGACCTAATGAGATAGAAATAGTCATAAAAATCATCCCATAAAATTAACAGTCAAGGACCAGATGACTTCACAGGTGAAGTCCAGCAATCAATCAAAGAAGATCTAATACCATTCTTACTCAAACTCTTCCAAAAAACTGAATTGGAAAGCAAACTCTTAAATTCTTTTATGAAGTCTAATCACCCCAATACAAAGCCAGACAATGTTACTATGAAAAAAGAAAATTACAGAACCATTTCTCCATAAATATAGATGCAAAGATCATCAAAAATACTCAGAAACAAAATCTAAAAGCACATTACAAGAATAATACAACACAATCAAGTGGATATTATCTCAGATATGCAAGGGTGGTTCAACACTAGAAAATCTATTACTGTAATACACCACATTAATAAAGAAGAAGAATCAGAAAATCACCTCAATTTTTGCAGAAAAGGCAAATGAAGTAACACAGCATCCTTTCTTGATAAAAATATTCCAAAGGATTGGAATAGGCGGAAACTTTCTTAGCCTGGTAAAATGTATATATGAAAAATACACATCTAATATTGAACTCAATGGTGAAATACTGAAAGCTTTCCCACTGAGATCAGGAAAACGACAACGATGCCCACTGTCTCCACTGTTATTTAGTATTGTGCTAGAAGATCTAGATAGAGGAATTAGGCAAGAAACAGAAATAAAGGTACCCAATTGGAAATGAAGAAGTAAAACCTTTGCTATTTGCTGATGATATGATCTTCTATCTAGAAAATCCTGAAAAATCCACAGCACAGGTACTAGAACTAATAGATGAGCTCAGCAATGTGGCATGATACAAGATTAATATGAAAGTATCAGTATTATACTGATGAGCAATCTGAGGAGTAATTCAGAAAAAAATCCATTTATCATAGCTACAAAAAGAATCAAATATTTAGAAATAAACTTTACCAAGGACACAAAGGATGTGTACTTAAAAGAGTACATATCATTGTTAAAAGAAACCATGGAAGATCTAAATAAATGGGAAGACATTCTCTGTTCATGGATTGGAAGACTAGATATCATTAAGATGTCAATTCTACCCAAACTTATCTACAGATTCAATGCAATCCCAATAAAACTCTCATCACCCTTATTTTAAGGAAGGAAGCACCAATTATCAAATTTAATTGGAGGTGTAAGGAGCCCAGATATCTAAAAATATTTAAGAAAGAAGTACAAAGTTCGAAGATGCTCTCTTCCTGACTGTAAAGCATATTAATACTTAGCTACAGTAGTTAAAAAACAGCATGGTGGCTGGCATAAAGACAGACTGACCAATGGAACTGAGTTGAGAACTCAGAAATAGACCCTCACATCTATGTTCAAGTGATTTTTGACAAGGCTGTTAAGCCCTCCCAGGTGGGTGAGAACAGTCTATTCAACAAATGTTTGGAGATCAGAATATCCATGTACAAAAGAAATTAAGAGGCCCCTTATCTCACAGTGTATATAAAAATTAACTCAGAATGGATCAAGGATGTAAAAATAAAAAGAGCAAGTGTAAAACACTTAGAAGAAAATGTAGGGAAGCATCTTCAAGATCATGTGGTAGGTGGTAGTTTCTTAAACCTTGTACCCAAAGCATGAGCAACAGAGCAACCAAAGAACAAATAGATAAATAGTGCCTCCTTAAAATTAAACACTTTTGCACCTCAAAGGACTTTGCCAAAATGTTGAAAAAGCAGCCAAATCAATGGGAGAAAATATTTGGAAATCACATATCCTTAAGGGTTTAATATACATGATATATAAAGAGATGCTACAAAACAACAATAAAAAGACAAACTACCTGATTTTAAAATGGACAAAAGACTTGAATATGCATTTGTCCAAAGAAGAAATACAAATGGTGAAAAAACACATGAAAATTCGTTCAACATCGCTAGGGATTAGGGAAATGCAAATCAAAACTACAGTGAGATATCACTCAACACCCATTAGATTGGACAGTATTAAAAAGTTGGAAAAGTATCATGTTGGAGAGGATGTGGAGAGATAGGAATACTTATTTACTGTTGGTGAGAATGTAGAATGGTAAAGCCATTGTGGGGCACTGTTTGGCAGTTCTTAAGGAAGTTGAATATAGACTTGTCATGTGACCCGGCAATGCAGCTGCTAGGTATTACCAAGAACAGAGAGCAGTGACACTAACAGACATCTACACACTGATGTTCATACAGTGGCATTATTCACAATTGCCAAAATGTGTACACAACCCAGGTGTTCATCATCCTATGAATAGATAAACAAATTGTGGTGAATACACATGATGGAATATTATGCATCTATAAGAAGAAATGAAGTTGAGAAGCATAAAACAACATGGATGAATTGGGTCGTAATGTTGAGTGAAGGAAGCCAGACACAAAAGGAAAATTAATATATGATTGTGCTTTTATGAACTAAATATATTTTGTACGCTCAGG
>JAQZBX010011273.1:14957-43099 GCA_029593785.1 Cabassous unicinctus | reverse complement strand
ACAAATAACATTTATGTAAACAAATGCACATATATGCATATGTATTTATATATCATTTTACAAATAAAAAAAATTAAAAAAAAATTAAAGGGGTAAGAAGGTCAAGAGTGCATGTGTAGTACTTACATTTGAGTCCCTGGGCCTGATGACTGTCTTAGGATTTCTGAGGTTTCAACCTGAGGGCCTTTATTTGCTCTTTGTCTTCCAGAAAAATTTAAAACTTATTATTTACTCAGTATTAAGGCAATCAATGTTTTTTATAGTCCTTTGTCAATATTTGGTTCTCTTTCTCAATTGCAGATGTAAGAGAAAAGAGGGAGGAGAGGGAAGGAGAGCAGGCTTTGGTCAGCCAGGAACGTAGGCAGTCCCGGGCATTGGGTTGGGAGAGGATTGGGGTATCCAGAGTGGAAAATGGCAAAGAAGCTCCAATTGTTGGTCTCAGACACATGTACCTTAACAGCTGAGAATGTCAGGGCAGGAGTAGGAAGGGGTGGAATAGGGGAAGCTCTTGGTTCTTCCATTTCTCTATTTTCTCCACCATCACCACCACTCACAGCCACTGACCATGTTCAAACTACTGTTGCCCTAATCTCTGGTATAGCTCAGTGCCCAGCAGCGATCAGAAGAATCCTGGGAATTGGTGCTTCTAGATGCTGTCCTGGGATCCCTGGGTTAAAGAAGTGAACACATATAGAAGAGATCAGAAAATTTAAATATTTTATTTATTTCTTGATGAGAAGACATGTAAGAGCGGATAATGGTAAATTTTCAAGAAGCCCAAGTGGAAATGTTTTCTTATACTTGATCTTTTTCCTCATCTGAAAACCATGATCAGTGTAAAACACTCTCAAAATAAACATAAAGAAAACCTCTAAATATTTTACTAAGGAAATCTAGATTCATTTTTTCAACTTTGTTAAAAAGAAAAAAGACTTAAATTAGCCCAGAAAGAATAAAGTTGAATGTACTGTTATGGTTCTATTTCCTTTTATGGTTTTTTGGAGCAGAAACAGAACACATTCAAATACTTTCAGCACAAAGGGATTTATTTGGTGATAAAAAAAACACACACCAATATCTCATAGAGAGGTGAAGACAGATGTTCTTATTGTGGTAACAAGTATATCACCAAAAAAATTGCCATTTTAGTCATTTTTCAATGTATAATTCAGTGGAGCTAACTACATTTCCAGTGTTATGCTACTGTCTCAACTACCCATTATCAGAACTTTGTCATTACCCAAAACAGAAACTCTGTACCAATTACACAATAGATCTGCATTCCCCCTTCCCATGGCCCTTGTTAACTTCTAATCTACTTATAATATATATGAATTTGCTTATTCTAGATATATCCATGCAAACATATAATATTTGTCCTTTTGTAAAGATACAGATTATATACTGAACTTCAAGGAATGTCTCTCAGACTGCAAAACTGGCTCCACAAGGGTGGCTTTTCAGAGCATGCTGTGCTTGCCATGCTGATGAGACTAGAAAATGTTAGAATACTGGGTCATTCCAAGTGTTTATGGAGAACTTATGCCTAGAGTATATCTTATGCACTATTGCTGGAGGGTAAATGCCACATTCATCCTAAGGCACAATCTGAGAAATTCAGTAAGATATGGCATAATTCTGCTCTTGGCTATATGTCCTAGAGAAATTGTCTTAGATGCCTACAAGGGACTATTGTCTGTAAGTATGGTGACTAAGGGGAAATCTGGGTGTCCTCCAGGGGACGGTGGATAGGTGAGGTGTGGAAGAGGTTCATCAGAGGAGACGATGCAAGAGATGGAAGCAGGAGATGAAATATTTACATAGAGCTCTTGAGTATTTGCAAATGAATGGCAAATAATGAATACAATCAGATAGATAACCTGATACTTTTAACAAGACTTTAAAATATATGCACACAAAAGAATAAATCATCTACTACAAAACTGATTGACCCAAAAATACACATTAAAAATAAAACAGTTACTAATGGGAGGAATTGAAATGGAAACAGAGAATGTAGCTAAAGGTCAATAACTAATATAGGATGCACATAATTCTATGAAACAGGGTAGAGGTCTTCAAAGAAACACTGTTGAAAAACTGACACTATCTCAACCCATGTGACCTTTAGGTATGAAACCATAGAAATTTCATTGTCTTGATTCAAGTAATCTAGTAGGGACAAAAATAGAAAAACTTCAATTCTAACTAATGATGGGATTCTCCTTTTCCCTCCCCAACCTAATTATTTCTTTACTCACTTTCCAACCTGATATACTTGATGAGGCCCTGGGTTCATTTCCCAGGTCCAGCATGAAATAGATCTGTGCTTTTGGAGGTCATCTAATCTCACTGAGTCTCATTCCAAAATTAACAAGTTCCTCTCAGATGCCTAAGAGAATTAGGCACAGAAAGTTTAATACCCAGTGTCTGACAAATGAAGAGACTGTGTACAGTGCTTGGAAACTCCTAACTGGACCATACCCCCATCCCACCATGGACCTCCTTCCTACCTTTCCCCAGGCCACTGCATGATTCAGTCATCACAGTCCTGACTTCCAATAGAGCCATACAGAATGATACAATTTTCATCTTAGTCCTATCAGGCTCTCAAGCAATTTACAAGGCAAAGGAGTGTCAATCCCATGTATTCTTCAGAAGTTGGCTTCTGTCTACATAAACTAGAGAGGATACTATAAAAACCCAGAGTCAGTACCCGACTGAATCATTTGCTCCTTTTCCTAGACCAGCCACATATTTTGGCCTGGTCCAGAAGCTGAAGCTATGTATCTCCAACCTTCCACCTTGGAAGAGGTGCCTTGGTGATGGGCAATTCCAGAACCCCATGTGCCACCATGTCTGAGCCAAGAACCAGCCTGGGCTTGGGCAACTGATAATTTTGAAGTACTCTGCCATCACCACAGGGAAGGTCCTGAGTTTTTCTCAAATGTGAACTACCATGCATGTGGGTGGCAGACATGGGCTTTCCCAGTGCTTGGGGATGTTCAGAAGTCCAGAGGGGCCCAAAATGCTGTCAAGACCCACCTGTCTAGGAGATGATTCCTGTCACCATGAAGGAGCTTCAGTCACCTCTGGGAGAACTAGAAGCTGCAAACAGCACTGCCCAATGGGGCTAGAAACAACCAGGAGAGTCTGACACCCTTGGAGGTAGGCAGGCACATGTCCAGACTGCTCACTGTAACCCAAGCCACCCCCAAAAAGCTGTTGAAAACCAAGGCTTAAATCAGGGAGGAATCCAGAAAGGAAGGGAGCCCCAGCCTTGATCATAGCCCACAGCATTGTCCCTTTGACTGATGCCCCAAAAGGAGCCTGAGACACTGCTGTGGGGTCCCTTGAGGTGCCCCTGTGGACTGTTCTGCTGGGAATGTGCCCTGCACACCTAGTTACATTGAGCTCTGTGCAGTACAGAGTATTTCTTATTTTGTTGTGGTGTCAGTATTGGGAGGGGTATATGGGTGGGCCTGGAGCTGGAAGGGAAACAGGGATCCAGGTCAGAACTGGAGGCAGAACTGGAAGGGCCTTTGACAAGGTTTGGAATTTACTGGAGTGAGAAGGAGCAGCTGTGTTAGTTTCAGTTTGCCTTGAAATCATGCAGTTCCACAGGTGAGAAGGCCTGGCAGGGACAGATACCACCAAATGTTCCTTGAATAGTCTAAATTTTACATTAACCAATGGGTGGGGCAGAATGCCAGTTAACAGGGGCAAAAGGAAGAACTCTAGTCCTCTCTGCCCTCTGAGTTGACATGCATGGGTTTCCAGGGCATCTGCTCCTGGTCAGACAAATTCAAGCAGCTACAGATTTCTTCTCTGCTACAATCTGCCCAGTGCATAAACTGCCTGAAGTGTACTTCAAAAGATCCAGCAAAACTGAAGGCTTGTGGGTACTGTCATTTGGCCCAGTAAGGTTATGTACAGCCAACCTCTGCCCATCTCAGGGCCTGCAGCATCTGAGACTCAGTACTTCCTGCACATGTCCCAGGAGTGAGATGTACACAGCTCCAGAGTTTCAGCTCTTTCTGGGCTAAGGGACATATAAAAAATATACTGTAGCCACCACACTCTGAATTTTCAAACATTTTTGTTCCTTATATATTAGAAATCAAAACCAGAAACTAGATGTTGCCATTAATTTGGTCTACTGTCAGAACATGTTTTCTTTCACACAATGACAGGTCTTAAATTCAATGTGGAGTTGCTTAGGGATTGGAATGTAGGGCATAGACTGTGTTTGCCTACCACTTTTCATTAGACAGATTAAATGTCAATTGTCCCTATCAGAGAATGGCAGTATGTGGTGAAAGAGGAATTGAAGTGTTTGTCAGTTTGCATATAGAGTGGCCTGCCTATCAGATCAGACTTACTTCCTGTCCAGAAGTCTCATAATCTGTTTTTCTTCCTTTCCCTCTCTTCATTAGTTTTCTCTAATAACAAGGCCATGCAGTAGTTTAGCCTTTACAGAGTCAGTGTTATTGTTTCACCATCTCAGGAGAGGGGTCAGGAGCAGCTTGGCTTGGATTCCAGTCACCCAAGCACTGAGCTTTCATCTTCCCCATAGGCCATTAGGTTTATACAGATTGAGGTTCCAGTGGAATTGTGCTGTGGAAAGCAAATAGAAAAATGCAGGCACAGTGAAAATGTGGGGGTCCTACAAATAAGAAATCAGAAGAACAGAAGAAATTGCAAGGAAAATATAAAGTAAAAAAAAAGAGATCAGAGAAGAAATGACTCAGGGACAGAAACATTTGGGAATATAACTTAGAATGATTCTGTGAAAACAGAATATGAAATGGAAAGAAGAAAAGAAAACTGCTTAGGATGTAAAGGTAATGGAGCAAGAGTAATTTAATAGACAGGAACTGAATATCATATGTCTCTAAAATTGTAATAGCTGAATATTAGATTTTGTCGAGGTCCTAATTTTTCTTTTGAATGGCAGGCTTGTCAGTGCTTAATCCAGTATTACAAACAAAAAAGTAAAATAGAAATGCATAAACTAATTAGGAAATTCTGTCCTTATCTAAGGATTATGATGACTTAGTCAATGTTATGCTTCTAAAGGCCAATATTAAAGTCCAGGAAAGCCCCTATTATCATGTTATAACATGTGTATACTGAAACTCTTATGGTCAGGAAAAAATGAAGGAATGGAGGAGTAAAGAATTTGTCTAATATCTATTTGGCAGAAGACAGTGTAATGATACAAAGCAAAAATGTAAACATGAAACACATCTGGGGGTTTTATTCCTTTCCTGCATTTCTTCTTGTGCAATATTTTGTTTGTTTGTTTGAATTGTATGATTTATTAAAATGCATCAATAAAATCAATTTGGGGGAAAATTGTGTGCACCGTCTGATTACAACACTGTAAACGTTAAAAATGTATAATTAAAAAACGGAAGAAAGAAACCAAGTGTTCTAACAGGTGATGGAGTTAGGTGCTGAGACTGCTTCTCTACCTTTTCTAGTTTGAACTTGCTTACCAAGTATTTACACTGAAAGAATTAATATGTAATGAAATAAAAACGGCTTCAGCCTCCACCCTGTCTACCTGCCTGCGGTCTGGAGGGCCCAGAGCTTGCCTATTTCTGGCCCCATCTGGGCTGCTCCCCTCCTCCCCTCCCAGGGAGGTAGCCGGAGGTCGCGCCCTGAGCCAGAGGGGCCGCCCTTCCTACTCCTGCTCCGCCTTCGCTAACGTTCCACCTCCACCTGCAGAGGGGCCCACGCCTGGCCTGCCGAGCACTGCACTTCCTGCAGCAGCAAGTGCAGGACCAGGAGCGCTGGGCAACCTGGAAGGAGACCGCAGCAGTCAACCCCCAAACAAACACAATCCCCGCGGATGGCGAGGCATGAAGGGAAGGAAGGGACAGCTGACTTAGCTGGGTCACTGGAGTGGTTTTACGGTGACCCTCTGAAGACCTCCACTTCCTCCTGGCCCTGACAGTCTAACTCATTTACTGTCTGGCCCTTTATAGAGAAAATCAAGAAACATGGCGCCCAGATGTGGGGGGCTTTCCTGTGGTCCTGGGGAAGGCGATCCTCGTAAAGTGGGGATGATAGAGTCAATCCCCGGAGTCCGCGGGAGGCCTGACTGAGTGGAGGTCTGTAGGATTGCACAGGATTCCTGTGGAAGGAAAGAACCGCGCTCGCTCGACGTCACTGGTTTCTCTTCCTCGTCTCCTAATCCCAGCGTGGGGCGAGGAGGGCACCTGACCCCGGGAAGACCCAACCTGCCCTGAGAAATCCCGCGGCCATCCAAGGCCCGTGGCTTGGATCAGGTAAAGCCCAGAGCTAAGAGCTGGTGGTCCAGGCGCCCCCCTCCCGCCCCCAGCCCACGGAAGCGGGTCAATTAGCAGATCTGAAGGGCGCAAGGCTATTAAGCGCTGGACAAATTGCTGTGATTGTGTTGTCATTAGGCTCCCTCCCACCTGCTCTGGCTGTCTGCCCACCACTTACCCCTTTCTTCTCCTGCCCCTCTCCTCTGGCTCTACTCTGCTGGTGCTGGGGAAGGAAGCCCTGCTTCTCTGCAGCCTCGCCCTTGCCCTCCGGCTGCCCTTCCCTTCCCCCGCTCCCACCTCCCTGCCTTACCTCAGGGTCACTCTAACCCTAGCCCCTTCTGACATCATTCAGTGAAAACTGCTCCCAGACATGCTGGCCATGCAGTGGTTACTTCCCAGCCTTGACGACCATTGACGTCCCTGCTCACCGGCACCCCAACGCACCCCTTCTCGCTGAAGCTGGCCTGCCTCTACCTCCAGGAAATGCTCCCCCTGCCCTTGGTGCTGGCCGCACTGGGCACTGCCTCTCCCATGCTGCCCCCAGCCCCAGCCCTCTCACTCCCTCAGGAGAGAAGCTTGCTCTCTTCCACACAGTCCTGCTCTCACTCTACCCCTCTGAAGTCCATCCCCAACACCACAGACTAACTAGACTTTTTGAAGTGACTTTGTTCAAACAGTGCAATTAAAATATAGGCAAGGGATCTGAAAAAATACATTTCTCCAAAGAAGGTATACAAGTGACAATAAGCACATAAAGAGATGCTCCACATCAGTCGTCAATGGCATCACTTCACCCCCATTGGGATGGTTTCATCAAAAAGTCAGATGCTAACAATTGTTGGTGAGGATGTGGGGAAATTGGAACCTCATACACAACCAAAGGGAAAGTAAAATGGTGCACCTGCTTTGGAAAAACAGCCTCACAGTTCTTCAAAAGGATTGATATAGCCGCCACCTGGCCTGGCAATTCCATTCCTAGGTGCACACCCAAGCCAAATGGCAGCATCCAACCTCACAAGCTTGGGCTCCTATGCTCCAGGAGCATTATTCACAACAGCCAGAAGTGGACACTGTGAGAAAACACACAACCATAGGGACATTTGGAGGTGAAGAGGATGAGTAAGCATTGTGTATTGTAGGAGCATTTGGAGGTGAAGAGGAAGGAGTTTTGGTACATGCCACCATGTGCATCAACCCTGAAATCATTATGCTAGATGATGGAAGCCAGGCACAAAAGGACAAATGATTCCATTTTTATGAAGTATCCAGAAGAGGCAAATCCAGAGGCAGAAAGATGAGTGGCTGTTGGGGCTGAGGGGATGGTGGGGTGAGGGGGCAAATCAGGGGGCACAGGGTTTCCTTCTGGGGTGATCAGAGCATTCTAATTCTTATTAGAGCAATAGTGTCACAACTCTGAATAAATGAAAAGCCATCAGATGATACATTTTAAATAGGGGAATTGTGTGGTATGTGAATTTTAGCTCAAAAAGCCTATTATTAAAATTTAAAAAAAACCAAAACACCATGGTCACATCACTCCCCTGCCTTACATGGCCTCACTGTACTTAGTCCAAAATCCAGACCTTCACCAGGTCAGGCTCACTCCCCCTCTGGCCTCCTCATTCACTCTGCCCTCATGCTGTTCCTGGCCACAGCCCACCACCTCCAAGCTTGTTCCTGGCCCAGGTTCCCCAGGAAGGCCACCCAGGCTCTCCCCCAGCCTTTCAAGCATCCCTCAAACACCACCTCCTCCCAACCCCTCTCAAATCACCCCCTCAGCTACAGGGTTGGCTTCCTTCCCAGCACTCAGCACCATCTCTAAGCACCTGTTCTATGAATTGCTTGGGGTGTGTCTGCTCCTGTCCATGTACAACTACAAGGCCATCACGGTGCCCAGCACTGAGGTTGGCTGCAGATGGGGCTTAGCCCCCATGGGCTCAGTGAAGGAATACAGGACCCCTTCTTCAGCCCTGCCAACAGCTGGGCACTTCCAATAACCAACTTCTCTGCAGGCAAACCCTCTGCTCTCCCTCACAGCTCCTGCTGAGCCTCTTTCCTCTGGGAGCAGCTCAACCCCTGCTCCCACCCTGACCCCAGATATGGATGACCTGACACCACCCATGTCCTCACCTGTCCCCTCAGCTGCTCTGCCACAGCCTCCTCACCTCAGACCTGCTGGAGACACAGGGGGAGCTGCCAATGCCACCCTGAGCCTCCTGTGCTTTTTGGGAGGAGGATGGTGGGTGAGCATTTTGGCAACTTTCCCTATTTCTTCTACGGTGACTGGTCTGTCTGGACTGTGCCACCACATGTGAGTCAGTCTAATAGGTTACATTTTTCTAGAACATTATAACTGCTGCTTTCAGGTTTTCAAACCTATTTAGATGGAGTTGAGCAAAATGACCCTTCCAGCTTTCTCTGCCACTGTGCTTCTTACCCCATAACACTGCTCCCTGCTCAGTCAGCTCTCTGGGCTGCAGGCCCATCCTTACTCCCTGACCTCATCACATTTTTTCTTGACCAAATTAACTACATGTTGTGGCTGCACAACAGTTGTGCTTCTAGAATGAAGCTGCTGACCCTCAGTGACTGCCCAAGGACCCTCCCTACAAACTTTCCACACCCAAGGCTGTGTGAGGCTCTCTCTGTGGTTTGCAAGGCCTCCTGCCCCCATTTCCTGACTGTTCATGAAGTCACATCTGCTCCCCCCACCAGCCTGGGGGTTGGGTCCTGGATCCCACTGAGCCAGCCAGAGACCAGCCATAGGAGTGCTTGTGACAGTGCACCCATGGCTGAGGGCCCAGAGCCCTCAACCCAATGACCAATACCTAGGCCTCTGCAAAAACCTCTGTCTTCTCCAGACACCTGCCTTGGCACAAAGACAACTCAGTAGAGGAAGCACCTTGGGCAAGAACATGAGCTCAGAAGGCACACAAACAAGTTAGAGTCCTGCTGTGGGGCCCTGGGCTCAGAGCCTCTGCTCCATCATCCCAGAACAGGGAGGCACCTCTGCTCCAGGGCATCAGAGAACTTAGGACCCTGAGCACCAGGCATGTGCTGGGGCTGCCGGCACTCATTGAGTGTCACGGGCCTCACTCTCTGTCCCAACATGGAGTCACCAGCATTCCACATGGGCCCCTGCAGGAAGCAGGCCCCAGAAAACACAGGAGGATGAATGAGAGGCTTGGGGTGGCCAGTGGACTGTGCTTTCAGGTGCTACTGAGCTGTGTGTCCATCAAAAAAAGATTGTCAGTGAAGCCAGGCAGACTCCTGGTGGCCTTGGACCACTCCTCCTGTCATGCCCCACCTGGAGCTCACCATCATGTTCCAAAATGCTTAAGGGGACTCTGGGCTGATCCCTGTCCCTCTAGACTCAAGACATGCAACCTCACCTGTGTAGCTGGATTTTGTCTAGGTCCTTGGCTAAACTGCAAGAAATGAATTTCAAGAACATGCCACATTGATTAGGCCAGTAATTTATTAAGGTAGGGAGGGAAGAGAAATGGGAGAAAATAACAGATCATGGATCCCAGAGAGAAGAAAGGGCTGAAGAATGATAAAGTGGGCTGCTTTACAAACTACAATTATCCATTATAAATTATAAATGCCCAGGTTTTACTTGCATGGCCATCATGGCAGGGGAAAAATGGTGAACGTAGGGTAGAGAAGGCAGGAACAGGGGTCAAAAAGCAAGAGAGATGACGTGAAGTTTGCACTTTGTGTTGGTTTTTTTTTTTTTTTCTTTTTTGGGAGAGAACATTTTTAATAAATATATTGACAAAGAGTTTGTAACAAAATTATATTAGGGTTCTCTAGGGAAACAGAACCCACAGGAGATATATGTAAATAGTATGAGATTTTATAAAATTGTTTCATGTGACCATGGGGGTGCACAAGTCAGATTCCATAGGGCAGGCTGCAAGCCAGGGACTCAGATGCAGGTCCTTGTTGAATTTCCCAGGAGGCGCTGGCTATCTGAAGTAGAGATAGGGATTCTCTCTCTGAATGCTGGAATCACTTTTCATTTTAAGGCCTTCAACTGGTTGGATGAGACCTCACTTATTGCTGATGGCAATCTCCTCAGTTGATTGTAGAGGTAGCCAACCATCTATGTAATCAACTCACTGATGATTAAAGTCCATGAAATGCCATTGTATTATGGTTAACCCAGTGTTTTTTTGACCAAACAACTAGGCACCATTACCTAGCTGAGTTGACACATTAACTTAATCATCAGAAGAATATATAAAGAACTCCTTGAAATTGATAATAAAAAAGGCAAACAATCCAATAAAAATGGGCCAAACATTTGACCAGATACTTCACATAAGGAGATAAAAGAATGACCAATAAGCATATGAAAATGGGCTCAACATCATTGTTCATCAGGGAAATTTGAATTAAAGCCACAACGAGCTATCACCTCACACCCATTTTAATGGTTAAAATTAGTAAGACTGACAAAATGGAATGTTGGTGAGGAAGTGGAGGAGCTGTCATACTTTGTTGATGGGAAGGTGCTTGCTTTTTAAACCATTAATTATTCCACCCCTTTGTTAATGGCACAGGAGGAGTCCCAGCTGTTTGCTGTTTTGATTGATTGCCCCATCATCAAGCCCCTGGGAGGGCCCAATGATAAGGTCCTGGGAGAATATCCAGGGTTTCTCCTGGCTTCTGGAGGAAATATTGTCCTGAATGGGAGTTTATCACAAGGGTTTTCCAGCAGCCATCTTGGGGGTTCTGATGGCCACATGGACTTTTTGCCAGGTCCCAGATCCATCTATTGATTTCCTACCTAGCCTGCTTCACCTGGACAGCCTTCTGTAGCCAAACACCCCTCCCTCTGAGCTCCTCTGGCACCCTCTCCACCCTCTGCACCTGCTATGTCCTTAGGCATCTCCCTCACAGGTCTCTGAGCTACTCTAGGACAGATGTCGGATGATTCAGGCTGGGTTTCCCAGCATCACCTAGCACAATGTCCAGCTCACAGGAAGCCCAAGGGATGTATGTCACATGACCATCCTCTGCCACCTCCACTGGGGCAGGCACCTCTTCTGGGCTCACACTGCCCTGGGCCAGGTCTATGTGCCCTGCACAGAGCCTGGCACATATGACTACCTCAATGGACTATGTTTATTCAGTGAACTGTGGATTATGCTGTCCACTCATGTCAGGAGACTGAGCCTGGAGAAGGGGAAGTAGCATGTCCAAGGTCACAGAGCTGGAAGTGATGGAGCCAAGAATGGAACCAAGGAAATCCTTTCTCCAGAGCCCTTCCAATATACTTTAAACACACTTCTCTGAGTCTGTTCTGGCTCTAAAGTTAAAGCACCAACTGTCTTCCTACTGAGCTGAACACTATCATCATCATCAACATTACCAAGGAGGAAACTGAGAGGTTATCCACTTGTCTAAGATCACAGAACTAAGAAGTTGTGGAATTAAGATTTGAACCTGGGTTTAACTCCAGAGCTCCTAAGTAACCCACTGCAATGCCGCTCATGCTGGCACATTTACTGGGAGTCAGGCATGGTGTTAAACTCTTCTCATCCATCAGCTCAGCCTGGGGCAGAAGATAGATTAAGGAAGGCTTCCAGCAGGAAAAGGGACAGGACATGACCTAAGACAGGTAGGAATCTGTTCTGAATGTTCACTTGGGCTGAGACAAGAGGACTGAGTGGACTGTGGCAGAGACAGGGAGGTGAATGTCAGCTGCATTTAGCCAAAGAGGCTTACAGTCTTATAAAGGAGATCAGCAAGGACCAACAGCTACTGTGCTTCCCAGAGAGGAGGCCAGATGTGCTTCCCAATTGGATCCTTGGCATTGCCTAACACAGGGCTGGTACCAGGAAACTAGGCTGAAAAACAAATGAAGGCCCCCCCATCCTAAAATCCTGACCATCGCCTCTGGACTGGGCTGGATGAGGGTGCCTTCTCTGGGCTGCAGACACCCTGGGTAATTGAAGCAGGTTAGTACAGGGTAACAGAGGAGAAGATGAGCCACAACACGGCTGGCAGAGAACATGGCCAGCAGGCACCATGGGTGGCATGGTTGGCAGATAACATGGCTGCAAGACCTCACTGGGACCATCCTTGAGTGTATCCTTGAGGTCCTAGTTTCTCTTTCCAGGATCTCCCCTTGGCCCCAGATATTCCAAACAGACCTTACCATTGGTCCCACAGTTGGTATTGGTATTGGGGTAAGCAATACCAGCTGGGGCCCATCCCCTTATTATTAGGAAGAGTGTGGAATAATTAACAGTTTAAAAGGTAATGATACAAGGCGGAGTACGCTCTCTCTGCCTAGAGGAGCCCACACCAAATCTTGGTGTATATTTCTGTATTTTTCTCCCATTTCTCAGCAAGCTCTGTTTTTCCCCCCATTTCCCAAATAACTTCTTTTTACTGTCCTAAATAAACTGGCATGCTCATAAATTTATTTATGCATAAATTATGCCAAGAACCTAGAGGAATCTAACACTTCCTTTCTT
The DNA here is from genome assembly GCA_029593785.1 of Cabassous unicinctus. Lineage (NCBI taxonomy): Eukaryota > Metazoa > Chordata > Mammalia > Cingulata > Chlamyphoridae > Cabassous > Cabassous unicinctus. The sequence continues at coordinate 30,312 of JAQZBX010011273.1, read as the reverse complement.
CATAATGACTATGTCCCGGCCCCAGTCCTTGTTCACCTCCTTATCCCTGATGCCCAGCACAGGGCCTGGAACAGGAGCTTTGGTATGCACTCCCGGCTGGCTCCTATGTCTGTGGGTCACTTTTCCTTCTGATCACACCATCCTGGGCTCTCCTGACCCCGTAGGTCCTCAGGACTTTCTGCCACTGGGCTCTACCAACTGGGGCTGTCCCTCTCTGTACCATCTCCCTGCAGAATCAGGGTGGGGGGTATAGGGACAGGGTTCAGAGCCTAATCCAACCTCTGGAGCCCAGCACCCAGGAGACCTCAGGAAATGCCGCTGAGCTCCAGCCACCGTCTTTGCCTTCCTTTGCCCAGTCACTTCCCCTCTGAGGACCAGTTTCCTGCCCAGCAGGCAGAAGAGAGAATGAATGAGCTTCTTGCCAGCTGGAATCAGTCTACTTACCCTCTGGATAAAAGGCCACACAGGGCCCTCCTGGGGCACCAAGGAGACCCCGGGCTTATTTCAGGACAGGAAAGAGAAGGCGGCCTGGGGGCTGGGACTGTCCCGTCCAGTTCACCTTATCCAGCCAGGCCAGCGCGGCCCGCCTGTCCTCACCCAGGCTTCCATTGCCTGGGAGTCGCCACCACTTCTGGCCGCGGCGGGTGAAGCGGGGAGGACAAAGGCGGCCCCGCTCCCCGGGAGGTTGCAGGTGTTGGCACCCCGAGGCCCCCAGCCCAAGCTCCCGGGGGCACAGGCGCCCTCCTCCAGGCTCGACCCTGGAGCCAGGGGCCGCGCACGCGCCCTTCCTGCGCCGACCAAGCGCTCCCTCCTGGCCCTTGTGCAATCCTGTTAAGATAGGTTGGGCAACTCTCTGATCCACAGTTTCATAAGGACATGAAGTACTTGACAGAGCTGTTGTCTCAAATATCCACTCAAAAAATAAATTATATTCCAAGAGAAAATAGGAATATCGTTTCTTTTTCCTTAGAAGGCTTTTAACTTCTTGATTCTGAAAACTATGTATTTGTATTAACTACCTTTATTAAAAATAATTAAAATAAAATGTTAAAAATTAATAAATGATGTGTTTTCTTTTTCTAAGGGCATTTTTCAAAATGTTGGCCTTGCCATAAACTTCTGTCACCAGGTCTCCAAATGCAAATCTTAATGTAAACTCAGAACCTATGCATTCAATATATTAATGCTAGGACTTTTTTGTTCTGCATCCCCTTAAACACACACACACATACACACACACACACACACACACACACACACACTATTTGATGAGAGGAGTACCTTGTATGCTCTTCCCGAATGGCATTAATAAAACCTGATTTGGGTGTGGTTTTTGGACAGGACTAGGGAGAATGAGGACTTACCTAATTTAGGCTCATGTGAGGGTCCATGGAGGAGGTTGAGGGATGGAGAAACACATGTGGGTCTCAGGCTCTTGCCTTTATTATGACTCAAATGGGAAGGCTAGGGCTTTCCTATGGATACTTGGAATTGGAAGTTTCAAATTAAGCAGAATGAAAATCAGAAGTGACAAGGGCAGCTTCTTATCCAAGCCATATGGAGATACAGGATTTGCTATTGCATTCAAAAAGGCAAGGGACCTTATGGAGAAGAAGAGGCAGGGGCCATTTGGAGAAAAAGCATCAGTGGTCATTCAGAGAAGCTAAGGATGGTTCTTATCCAAACTGTATGGAGGTGAAGGCCCTGCTAGTTGTGGTTATGACCAGAGCAGGGTTAAGTGGGGTGGTCACTCAAAGGGAAACACATGTAAGTGATACAACAGTAGCCACAGCATCAGTAAGAGATATCACCTGATTACATTTGCAAGTATGTTTTCAACTTTTCTTCCTAACTGTGTCAGATGAAACGATCCCCTCATCACTTGAACTCTTTAGCTTATTTCATGACACACATTTTTTTCCAGGATTGAATAGAAAACACAGATGTTGGAGACCAGCAGAATTTTTATTTAAGAATAACAGTTTATTTAGAATGTGTAAATTGTGATTCCTTAATAAATCAACTCCTGCCTTTGTTAGCAGTTCCTGTCTGGGGGAGTTGAATAGAATTAGTGCCATTGTTTGCACTCATTAGAGTGAGAGCCATGTTGGGTGAGGAACTACCCAGCAAGGGTTTGTCTGGGGAATGAGATACCCCACTGGGAAATACTATCCCTCTGTATGTTTTAGGCACCTGGGGCACTGCTCTTTCTCTACAACCCAAGTATCCACTATTTTGGACATGATTTCCTCTTACTTTATTCAAACATACTGCATTCTTTTTAAAGTAACATGGGAATCAAACTTATGGATGCATCATTCTTTCCAAAATTAATTGATTCTAGTACAGCATAAGTTACTAGGAGTTATTTTTAATGAGAATAATCTATAATCCTTAGGAGGAAATGAAACTTTCAAATTATACCTAGAGAGAATAATAATGATTTAAACCAGAATCTGAATATTCACTGACTATGTACAATAACCAATGTTAACCTAATTTCATGGACTCTCCAGATTATGTCTCTCCTTTAAAATCATAGTGGGACCTCTATGTTTATATTTGAAATGTTCACAATGAAATTGTGAAATTAGAGCTTATTTTGCTTTCATTGGTGATAAAATGAAGTCTGGATAACTTGCTGAGGGTCACATATGAAGAGTGGAGTAATGGCTCTTTAAATCAGTCTGCTTCTGGAGTCTGAGACCTTAGTTTTTTGCACTAACACACTTGCACAGACATTCTGAGGACATTTGAATAAAGCAATTTGACAGTAAAAGACAAAACCAGGACAGTGAAAGTTCAAATTAAGAAATAGGATAACTACCCCTATAGAGCCCTTGACCACAACTCAAATATAACTTTATGCATCCCCTCAGCATTTGCCTTCTTGAACTCCTAGGTTTCCCTCTCTGACCTCACACTAGCAGTAGGATTTTCATCCAAAACAGCTTTCCTCCCCCAGGTCCACTAGCACTTTTTTTTTAAAACCCATATTCCAATCTATCACCAATACAGCTTAACTATTGAAAATTTGGTCCAAGATTGTTGAATTTTTAGGTTAATATTATCAGACTTTTTCTTCTCAAGAAATTCCACATGAGTTTCCTCCTAGATTTAGAACTGTCTAAAAAGCAAGAAAAGCATAAAAAGACACTTGCTAGTAGCTTCTAAATCCCACACACTCTGTGTCTCCTGGTCCAAGACAGAGTTTATGGAGTTGTATTTTCCCCACTGTAAAGAGCAGGCCTGGAATTCTGCAGAAGGGGTGCCAGGGCCCCAGAATATGCCAGCCCTGAACTCAGAAGACTCTGAGCTGGCTTACCCCAAACTGGCTGCATCAGCCCTCTTGGGACAGTTCTTGTTCTCTTAACACTGTGTATCTACATAATTAAATTTCATTTACCAATGTAAACATTCCATTTGGGGATTTCAACTTATTTATTTCTAACATCACATTTTTACACACGTCTATGTTTTGGCAATAATCAACCTCAACATGTATAACTTTGGTTTATGTGTGTGGAATATCCTGCAAGGTGTTAAAGGTTTGGGTTCCAAAAATATGTGCATTATAAATTAATTCACATATGCCTATCGTCCATTAAATTACTGCACAAATGTAACTTCTTCCAGATTTACATATGATATAAAAAAGCGGAGAAAATGGATTGAAAAACAGCTTTGTTTCACTTTAATGCCTTTGCCCTGAATTTTTCCAGTGTTTTCTGCCAAATTCTCGTTTGCCAAATACACTCCATTCCCTAATTTTCTACTGATCTACCTGTGTTTTTAGGTGAAAATTTTATAAAAAGATAACAGGGACTTTTTATGAGCTCTTATTTTCTTTTTTTAATTCAACCTCAGATGCACAGCCCTGTATTTCAGATTAATCATAATCTTCAATTCATGACTATAGTGCATTTACCTCACTTTTGAGGTTTTCAGAGTGAGTAAGACTTTTGACCATTAGATGGCACTAACACAGAGAATTTATTGGATGGCACTTGAACAGGCTGCCAGGGAGGGGTAATTCTTCCCAACATTGGACCTTACAGATGCTGCAAGGGACCATCAGAAGGGGAAAAGGGCCATGGGAGTGGAGGCTTAGCACTCAAGGTGATGTCTGAGAGTCAACATGATGGGGTGTCTCTGGGTCAGAGATTTCCTAGGCACAGAATTTATAACAGGATTTTACATTTTCTATGACTAGCTGATATTGGAAGCAGTTTTGCAGGGTATACAAAACAGATTAGCTCTAAATGGATTAGAAACACTTATTTGGGCTATTTTTAAACCAGTTGCATGTGCAAGGATTTGAGTTTTGCATCAGGGTGGTTTTGAGGGGAACTAAACTGCCCTGGGCTTCTGTGAAGAGCTGAACAACACACAGTACAAACACAGGGGCCATCTTTAGCTCATTTATGTATCAATTACACACTTCCATCATGATCTTCCCTCTTTAATTCTCTGTTCACAATCTCTTCCTTAGGAATAATGTACACAACACCTGTAAGCTCTCCATCAAAACCACAAACTAGGTCATTAACATTTTTAAATTCTCAACAATTCCAAATACAGAGGCATAAGGTATTCAATCCCTATGTTCAATTTCTCTCATTTCTGCCCTATTCATATCCTGATTTTTCTTTTCCATGCTTCATCCCACTCTTTTCTGTCTTTGAAATTTTCCCAGTCATCATCTCAAACCTTTCAGTCCTTGCATTACTTTCCTCTCTGACTGTAAGGAATGAAATTGGAGAACTGGAATTTAAATTGCAGTTCCCTGAGCTTCTCCAAGCATGCCTAGAAATTGGCAGCCCACTTCAGGCAACTCTGAGTCAGTGTGCCTGGGTTGGGCTAAGGTAATTTACATTTCTAACAGGCTTTGTTGAGAAGCACTAGTAGAACATATATGTAGGCCAGATGATTCTGTATTTTGTAGTTATCATTGATACATATTCCTCTAATTTTAACATTTTTCCTTTGAATTAATTTCCTTGTAGCTATCATGAGCAGACATGTTTTGTGTTGGATTATGACTATTTTTCCTTTCAAATAAAATAATTTGTTTTTGCCAGAATTTTTGAGGATAATTTAAAAAGAAATAGTAATCCAATATATTACTAGGGCTGCACTGAACTTCTTTTGATTTAAATCATAGCCAGTCATTTTTAACTTGTGTCATTATTTTTCTATATCTCTAAAAAAGATAATTGCTGTTTAATAAACAATGCCAGTATGGTAAGAAATAACAAATTTTAAGATATTACATAAATTTATTTCAGAAATACTAAAGTGAGAAAAAATATTCATCTCAGAATTGATTAAAGTTCAGATATATCTTTGTCCACTCCTTTATTTCAGCACTAGCATCATATTATTTACCTCCTGAAAATAGCATAGAAATTAAAGCTGTTGTTTTTTAGCCTATCAATATTATTATATTCTTCCTTTCCTGGGTGTTCAATACATTGAATTGATTTTGTAAGTTGGAAAATCATCTTTCCCACACCTCCAATTTCTATCAGGTACCATTTTCCATAAACACTTTTAGTTTCATGCCTCATCTTTTAGTTCTCTCCATAGAGGTTGAATGAATTATCTGGTTGTAAATTTGAGAGGGGATTTGGACATGAATACTTCGGTGTCTCCCCTCCCACCCTCTTATTGTAATCCATCTGCCATTTAATGCACACTTTCTAGAGTGATTGTCTTTCCATGGTCTGCATTTCATAGACACATCAGCATCATTTGGGGAGGTCTGAGGTTATACAGCTCTGCCTATGGCTAAATGGGTAAATGTAATTTTAAAACTCTTTGTAAAGAAATCCATTGTTGTTGTAAATATAAGGCCATCTTTGAATCTAATTTTTAGTGAATGTGTGATTTTCCTGTTTCCTAACTTTCCAACCCTTAAGTTCAAAACAGTCAACCTAAATTCTGAGCTGGGTATTCCATTACTTACTTTTATATGGTTTTATTTTATGAATAAGTAGCTAGTAGAAGAACATGGGTTGAGAAGGTGAAGATGATGCTGGATGTATGTAGAATGTTTAATAAGGTTGATGGTAAATGGAAATGGATAGAGTTGATGGTTACACATTATAGTGAGTATAACTAAAACTGTTGTAGGATATGGAAAAACATCTTTCCTGCCTTTAACTCTTCAGGCACCTTGTCAGCCCTAGCACCTCCTTCCCACCCCCCTTCAACATGGCCGTTAAGGCTTTAACAAAGAACAACCTTCTCCACAGAAGCTTAGCGACGTTCGCGCCTAAAGTTTTCTGCCCTCCTCCCTAACAACAGCAACCACCAATGCCTAACCACCATTCATCCCTAAACCCACCAATCCCTACCTTCCTCCCTGTTCGCGCCCAACCTTCCCGCCACCCCTGCGGCCGCCAATCACCGGCCGCCACCTCCCCCCTTACCCTTTAAATAGTGTTGCATTCTCTGAATAAAGGAACTTGCGCCATCAGCCTTGTCTCCGCGGTCGTCTCTCTTGCGCCGCGTCCATCCTCCACACCCGTCGCCCCCCACTGGGGGCCCCGCAGAGGCCCCCGATCCAAACCCCCCTCAATCTCCCCTCATCGGATCCCCCATCATCAAACTGCTGATTTATGAATGTGATTGTGGAGGAAAGAGGTACTCTAGAGACTTAATGTCAATTTAAAGGAAGCTAGAGGATAATCTAGGAACTGTACAACATAGTGTTTTGGGTGGTAGGTGAGGATTGTGGTTTATAGTACAAACACAAGAATGTTACTTTATTATATGGTGTTAAGAATATGGCAATGTATGGGGAAAACACATGTTATGTAACTTATGGACTGTAGCTAACAATATTCTAATATTTTTGCATCAATAACAAAGAAGTTACTATATCAATTCTAAGGACCAATAATTGGGAGTATAAGACAGTATGGGACTTTTGCTTTTGAATTAATGAAAAAGTTCAAAAATTGCCTGAGATGAAGTGAGCACAACTCTTGTGATGAAACTGAGAATCACTGAGCATACACTTTGGATAGATTGTACAGGACATGAGACAATATACCACAGTGAAACCTTTGTGGATTATGGACTATGGTTAACAGTACAAATATGAGAATGCTATCTCATGAACTATAAAAGTATCCAAAACTAATATATGGTGTTAATAATAGGGTATTTTGTGGGAAAATTCACCAAATATAATATATGGAATGTAATTAGCAGTAATATTTTGATGATGTTTTTCCACCATTTGTAACAAATGTGTCACAAAAATGCAAGGTCTTGGTGGTGGGATGATGCATGGGAATCGTGTATGTTATGCATTGTTGTAAACCCACAACTTCTCTAATAAAAATAAACTTACAGATATCAGGAGTTATTGAATCAAGAAAAAGACAGGATAGAAATGGTAGGAAAACTACATAGCTCTTTTGCTAAATCTTGCCCATCCCCTCCATGCTCTGTGGCAGATTTGAAGAATGGAAGGTCCACATTTGCAGGATGAGACCTTAGATCCTGGGAATAGATGTACTAGAGCACAAATTATAAAACACCATGCACCTATATTCTGATTCTAATCATCTCTGTTCTCCACTCAGGTTGGAGAAATGGCAGTCATTGCTCTAAATTGCTAATAAGGAAATAATCAAACTGCTGCTATCTGGTGAAAACAATTACAGTTGAGAAATATAATAATTGACTGGGTTCCTGGGAAAAAAAGTTAGGAAGTGTTTCTTTGGGAAATTACATACAACATTCTGGAATACACATATATATTAGAATATATAGCAAGCCAGGAAGCAAACACAGGCAAGACGAATGATCTGAAAATTCCTGGGAAGTCTCTTAGATTTTACCTGGGGATGATCTCTAGATTCAGTCCAAGCCTGACTGAGGATTGAAGGGTATAGCCTCAGCAAAGACCTATTCTGCAAGACTGGAGAAAGGTTGTTTGTTAAAATTTTGTTTTGTATTGCATTGCTGTTTTTGTTTATGTATGTTTTGCTCCCTACAGGTGTTCAAGAAAGCTTCAGTCAAAACATTAGTTGAATGTCAGCTAATGGAACAGAGACATCAGCAATCATATACTACATGAAACACATTTTTCTAAAATTAGTGTGGAAAAGTCATTAAACAAAGACTAGTTCAGAAGAAGAGAGAAAATAGGGTGGAAAGTATATTTGAAGATATAATGATCAAAAACTTCCTAAATTTTAAGAAAGACAGGTGTATACATATAAAAAACTGAACACAAGCCTAATAGGACAAATTCAAGATATCCATAGTGAGATTCATTAAATTGAAAATATCAAAAGAAAAATACAAATAGAATCTTCATAGCAGTATGAGAAGTCTCTCATCATTTACAAGGACTCTTCACTCAGATTAAGCACAGATTTCTCATTAGACATAATAAAAGGCAAAAGGAAGTGGGACACATATTTAAAGTGATATAGAAAAAAAAATCAAGAATTCTGTATTTTGCAAAAATGATTTTCATAAATGAGGGGGAAATTTAAGACATTCTGAAATTAACAAAACTGAAGTAGTTTATTACCACTAGAGCTGCCCTAAAAGAAATACTGAAGTGAGCCTTTCATTTGGAAATGGAAGTTCATTAGACAATAACTCACAACTATGAATAAAAATCTCTCAGAAAACTAACAATATTAGTAAATATCAATATTATAATTGTTTTACATCATAACTCTACATTTTATTTTTCATGAGTGCAAAATACAAATAGATAAATATAATTATAAAACTTTGCTTTGGACACACAATGAATAAAGATGAAATGTGTGAGTCAAACCGCAAAAAAAGGGGAAGGTGTGCAATAAGGGATCAGAGTTTTCATAGGTTATTGAAGTTAATTTGGCATAGATTCAAACTAGATTGTAATTAGTTTAGAATATCAAATTTAGTGCCCATAAAAACTGTCTCATTGTTACCAAGCTCCCAGTATTTACTGATGCTCCTCTGCCATGACACTGCACTGTAAATGGCAAGGTCCTATATTGGTTCTCAGCTCTTTAAAGAATGGGTTCACACACCTTAATGCCTATTAGTATCACATTTTAAAACTGTGAATGTCTGGGGTAAAACTGTTAAGTCAGAATGCCTGGAGATGGAACACCAGCATCAGAAATTTTTACACTCCTCAGATAATTTCAAAGTGCAAAAGGGATTGATATCCAATTCCTTAGCATGTGTGAAGAAACATGGGATACACCTACCTTTAAAAATGTGCAGATAGTTAAAACACAAAATTTCCATATAATTTAATAAAATAAAGCTTTCTTTCACATATTTTATAATTTTTGTTTGTTTTTGTATGTTTAATTCTGTAGCAAGAAAGTAGTTACCATGTTTTTTGCTGGGACTGGAAATAAAATTCTAACAAAGCAATAAACAATTGCCTTTTTCCCCAAAGTGTTAATTTTCTCACACTTTGTTCTAGTAAATATGTCCAACAATATTCACACAAAGCAAAACTAAACTTAGGGAATTATGAAAAGGAAAACCTGAATTCCACTCAAATGCAAATTTTAATTCTGAGTGAGAAGAAACTAAAATTATGAAGAAAATTTTGGTAGGCCCTTTAATTGTATCTTCCACCTGCAAAAAAGAAAATATAGGTTTAAAAGATTGTTTTCCCATTTTTCTTTCTGAGAGTTAGGATCTTCTGAGAATTAACCTGTCCTTGAGAGCACTATGTGGCCTCTGCTCTACCACGTCCCTCTTCAATTTTCCATCTTAGTAATACATTCTATTTTGTCATATTTTTAATATCCATAACAAAATTTCATATTTGATCATTTTTCATTTTTCATTTTATATTTTCTGCATGGATTTTTAGCTCTTTGTCCATAGACAGTGTGCATGGTTCCCTGCCATATCTGCTGTAGCTAGAAATATCTTGGTTCAAAGAAATCATGCAAAAGTATTTCTTGAATAAGTAAAAATATTTTTAAATGGATTTTCAAAAATGGAATATCACTTTACTCTACAACATTTTATGAGTCTTTAAAATTGAGTCTGGTACAGTCTAGTCTGCCCTGTCAGCACATGGTGTTGTCGTCTCATTATGTCGCATTGGACAGGAGCAGCCCAGCCAGTAGGCAGATGTTACAAGGCAAGTTGGCCAGTGGAGGCTTGGCTGTTGACTTGGCCGGTGGTGGTGTGGCATGCGAGGGTCCATCCTGGGGCCCCTGAGTGTGATAGACTGAGCCTGGGACTGCCTGGTACTGTGTCATCAGTGGTTCCATGCAGACCATGTATTTCTTCAGAGGCTTGTCCAAAAAAGCTGTTCTTCCCTCTGGGGAGACCAGCCAGGCACCTTTCCAAGGTTAGTCTGAGTCACAGGAGGCTTTCTTTGCCATGCTGGCTTCAGCCATCCTCGAAATCTGGTATAGCTGACCTACTGTGTTGATTGTAATCTACAAGGAAACAACAAAATTATCTACAGAGTTTGGATGCTACAAGCAAGCTGAATGGAGGCCAGGTAGTATTATAGTAATACCATGATAGCTGTGTCACCTATTGTTCTACATAATAATCTATCAAGGTGCATTTAAAAGTAATAACAGGACTTCAGCAAATGGCAGAGTAGGAAGCACCGAATGCCTGCTTTCCTCTCCAACAGAAATATCAATAAACACTCAGAAATTGCCAGAATCAACATTCTCAGAACTCTAGAAACAGTCAAAAGGTTTACAGCAACCAAGCAAATGTTAAATCAAGAAAGAAAAAAGCTAAGTAATGGAAGGAAAGCTATGTGGTGCTTTTCCTTGCCACCATCCCACACCCTCCCCAGATTGCCTGCAGTCTCTGAGACACTGGCCCACATTTCTGGGACCCTGAACTCTGGCTATAGAAGGAGAAGAGCACACATTATGCCCAAATTTAGTGTGTATATATATCTGTTGCAAGCCATCTGGTGGCTGCTTAAGAAACTGATCCAATGTATTCTTTTGTTTCTCCTGAACTGGAACTCATTTAGGATGGAGAGCTGGTAGGAACACTAAGGGAGCAATCAAACTGCAGCTGACTGGGGAGAAAGATTACAGCTGAAACATACAAACAGTGTCTGGGGCCTGGAAGGTAATGTTGTGGAGAGAATTTTCTTGAGAAATTAGAAAATCCAGGAACATTCTTGTATAATGGAGAATTGAGAAAGCCATGCAAACTCCCAGGGCAAGATGCATGCCCTAAAAAGTCTTGAGAAGAATCTAATCATTCAGTTTGGGCTGATCTATAGGATCAATGCAAGCTGAAATAAGCTTGATGGAAAGCCCCAGCACAGGGCTAATCTGCAAATACTGGGAGAGGTTTTTGCTTTAATTTTTATTTTTCTGAGTTCCTGACATTTAAGGAAATCTCTCTCAGCACATTAGCTGAATACAAGCTAAAAGAAGAGATTTCAGTGATCCCATATGACAAATAGAATCTGGTCACTAGCATTAACATATTGTAATTTTCAAATGTGCAGGTTTCAACAGCAAAGTATGGCTCATACAAAGGGACAAAATAAAGCAGGAAGCCTAGACAATGTAATTACCAGTCAAAGACTTTACATCAATTTTGCTAAATATGCTCAATGAACTAAAGGAAAAGATGCAGAAAGAACTAAAAGAAATCAGAAAAATGATACATGAGCAAAAGAAATATTTCAATCAACAGAGACATTTTTACAAAGAATCATACAGATATTCTGGAGTTGAAAACTAAAATAACTTGAAAAAATTTACTAAGGTGGTTTAACCTCCAATTTGGACAGAAGAATTAGCAAACCTGAAGATAGTATAATTGGAAATATCCAGCCTGAGGGAACAGAAAGAAAAGGAATGAAGAAATTTAAAAGAGTCTAAGCAGCCTATGGGACACAATCAACCATACCAACATACACATTATGGAGTCCCAGAAAGAATATCTGAAGAGATAATAGCTGAAAATTTTCCAAACTTGATGCAAGACATAAATCTACAAATCTAAGATGTTCAAAGACTCTAAAAGGATAAATACAAAGAAACCCCCACTGAGACACATAGTCTGTGATAGTTGACTTCATGTGTCAACTTAGCTAGATTTTGGTGTCTAGTTTTTTGGTCAAGCATGCAATGACATTATTTTTACTGGGAAGGTATTTCATAAGTGGATTTTATTTGAATCTATAATTAGTTACTTTTATCTACAAACAAAAATTTGCTTGCCCTCAGTAATGAGGGAAATTTCCTCAATCATTTAGACACCTTAAAAGCAAAAACTGAGAATTGCTGTAGTCATAAAGAAGAATTTCTGTACCATCTTCAACCAGCTAGCTTTCCCTGGAGAACATGGACTTGCCATACTTCGGAATCACCTTTACCAGAGTTTCCGCCTTTTGGCTTGTCCTATAGAATTCAGACTTGTCACCTCCTGGTCCTGTGAGACAATTCCACATAAAAAAAATCTCATGTGTGTGTTTGTGTGTGTGTGTATATATCTTATGATGGATCTTTTTCTCTGGAGTACCTTTATTCAGTCAAAATTTTGAATACCAAGAGAAGAAGAAAGAATCTGAAAAACAGTAAGAGAGAATTGACTCATATACATGGATCCTCTATAAGGTTGAGCCAGTTATTCATCAGAATTTTATAGAGGTCAGAAGGCATTGGGGATGACAGAGAAAAATAATGAGATGTATACTGTCATGAAATGTGTTTGGGTATAGACTTTTAGTAACCAAAAAAAATATTGAGTCTGGTAAATCTAATCAAAGCTAACAAGTACTGATTAGGTTAAGTATACATGTAATCATGGTATTTACTCTGGGCTGTGACTCTGATTAGGTTTACTAACTGTATTCCCCTATATAAGTGAAAGAAAAGTTAGAGAAGGCATTTGACCACAGAGGAAGACGTTGGACAGTTCAGCTTTGGAGAAGAGTGAGTACTATTTTCCTAAGGAATCTGCCTAAGAATCTAGTTGGTATCACTGGCTTCTACAGTTTCAGTTCTGGTAAGTACTCCATAAAATCAGATTTGATACAGGCTCATTCAATTCCCATTTTATAATTCCTATCAATTTTCAAACACTTTTCTTAGGACAGCAATTTAATATCTTTAATTTTTATGAGCATCTATATTTATTTCCCCCATTTACTTCACCTCTCTTGTACATTTTAGCCAATGTGATTCAAAGTAGAGCCTCTAAGCTAATATACTGTGTTCCCTCAACATCTTCCTGGCAGATTAATACCTTCTCCACTTAAAGTCACTACTATTGATAGTCAAGTTTTCTAAATATCTCTACACCCACTAAATGTTTCTTTATCCTACATGATTCCAAAACCAAATTCAGTGATTTCCCCAAAAGCTATCCTTCCCTGGTCTCCTAGAACATAACCTTCTCCAATCTTTCCTTTGATTTCCATGGCCAAGCTTTCTTGGCATTTGAAGAATCTTTCTCAAATATTAAACATTGGAAATCCTCAGAACTTGCTATCAGCCATTCCTATTATTCACCCTCTATATTCTCTTCTAATCCTTTGATATAATTTATTATCTCTATTCATAGACACATCTCTACAGTCCAAATATCACATCATAGGAACAAATGGAAAAGAAAATTCTCCACCACGATAGTTGAGAGGTTCCTCATTAGATACTCAGATGGACTTCTGCAAAAATTATTCTTCTATAATAATCCAAATAAAAAAGAGTGGAATTAAATGACAACCAGGGGCTTAAAACTTGGAGCAATTTTAGGTAAAATATCTCTTCTTTTCTTCTTGAATGACTACTTGCAATTAATCATCAGTCTAATAAAAAAAATACCTTCCCAGTTACTTGGAGTGTTCTTACTTTATTCCCTACTCATCTATTATTATCTAGCACTGATTTCTAGACTAATTCTTATTTATTAGCCAGCTGATAAATTTTGTATAATCCTTCCTCATACAGGACTTTCCTATATAGTCCATAACCAAATCTAAATTTTAATTCACTGATAAAATCTTGTCTATTAGTTTCATATAATAACTGATTTTTAATACAGTTATGATTTCCATTAGATGTTATGTGCCTTCAGGGAAGGAAAAGTAATTTCTTTCATAACTGCATGCTCAGTCTTTAGGACAAACTGTAAGACATCATTAAAACTCATATATTAGACAAATTAAAAAAAAAATACTTGGGCTTTGTTTTTTCTATCTTATCTCTTTTACTTCCATCTGCCCCCTCATATTTTCATTTCCAAGCCCACAAGCCAAGTAACCATCATCTATTTCTTAAAATTCACCAAACTCCTTCTTAATTGCTACATTCCTTTCTTCAGTAAATGACTCATTTAAAAACATAAATATCATATAACTTTCCAGTTATAAAATATTCAATGGGTTTCTACTAGCATTATAAGAAGTACCTTTGCATTCACCATGACATTCCAGTCCTGAAATCTACTAGCTGACTGTCATCTCCACTCAAGTCCAGTTAACTGCATATATTAAATGACATATTTAATACATGTTTTCTTTTTTCTATAATTCAGGAACAAATGGATCTTTTCTTTGGTTTTAACACCTTATCATCATTTGTCTTTGAAATAAAATTAGTTTGTCAACAATGTTTTAAGGGGAGAACTTATAGTTTATAAATTATTAATACTTTCATATATATTATATGCAGTGATGTTGCAGCTAACAAAGATTAATATAGGACAGAATTTCATAACCATTTTCCTAAAATATCAGATGGATCAAAGAGACATTTCCTGCACAAATCCACTCTATATTCTCTAAGCATCTTTATATTATGTACTCCTGCTAATTTCTGATGAAGGGTGTTTATGAGCTAGATTTGGAGGATGGGTGACATTGATCCATTCATATGATGTAAGTCCTTAAATTGATCAACTCTATCATGAATTTATTTTTAATTTGCATGAATGGGATAAAAATCTATTCGGGAAACATTTAAAAAGCAAGGGTTGAGGAAGTGATATTTCTAGAAATCACATGTGAGGAAAACAAAATGATTTAGGGAAAATGTATAAAAGAGACAGGGACTGAGAGTAGAGCAGGAAGTGAGTGAATAAGTGTCCAGAGGATTGGGAGGGATATTGGAGAAATAGCCAGTTCATGAACCATGAATACTTAAGTCTGAGAAATTTCATAGTGTTTGTCTGTTGGTGGAGACCAAAATCCACATGTGGCATGTTAGTGATACCAATGTTTTGGAATCAGGGAGAGAGTTTAAAATTCAGAAAAATATGGGCTTATTACATAAAATTCAATGGTTTTCATGTTCAGATATATAATATATCTGTATAAATATGTCATATTTAGCAAAAAAAAATGTCTTTTTTTTTTTTTTAT
>JAQZBX010011273.1:0-14857 GCA_029593785.1 Cabassous unicinctus | reverse complement strand
TGTCTGAGATTGAAAAATCAGAGGAATACATCTCACAGGCTGACTATTGACAATGCATCCCCTGGTGATTGAAGAATTGCTATTTCTTCTGAAATTACATCCCTATTCCCAGACCATGGGCAGATTTCTCCTATTACTCTGAATATTCTATGTGCACTCAGTAGATATTCAAAGACCTGAGAACTGTATAAGTGTGCCAAGTACCCTGAGATAATTATGTTGCCTCAAGGACAACTAAGGAACAATGTCTTTTCCAATATTTAGGCTAACTTGTTCCAGCCTCCATTAAGGCTTTGTATTCAAATAAGAGATGGAGCCCCTGTCTTTGGTGGGGAAATAATTCCATCATTAACCTTGTATGTGGTAATAATGTACTTAGGAATGTAGTGACAACATGTGATGGAGGTGAGTAAGAGCATAGCTTGATAGTCCAAAGGGGAAACAGATGTATTAGGTGAGATCAATCCAGTGTTAAAGGCACAAAGGTAAGGATTGTGTAGTATTCAGGGGAACACAAGAAAGGTTTATGCCAGAGAATGCAATGAAAATAATTTGTTTATTTTCTCCAATAGTAAACATTTTAAAGTGCATATAGATAGAACGCATTTTTGCATTTTGAAAAGATATTTGAAATTCTCATCACCAACTTATTCCTAATCAACCATTTCCATTTTTGTAATTAACCATTATAAAAATTTGACAAGTGGAAGCATATGAATCGGGAGTTTTTTTCACTTGACGTTAGCTGTTGATAGAGAAAAAAGTGTTTTTAATTTACAAAAAAATTGTAGGTCCTGTGAAATTTTTTGAAGAACTGGAGATACCAGAAAACATAAAGAGGGTAACTCTATGTTATACCTGAGAATCAAAGCAAAGATACAAGATTGACAATGATAACTACAATTTGGAGGTTGATGGTAAAACTGAGTATGGCCTCCTAGAACCAGGAGGAGTCATGTTAGGATTGTAACCAGTATAGCATTTCAAGGGGTCCTTGCTTGTGCTATTGGCCTACCTAACCTTATATCTCCTAATTAACACCTGAGTTTTATAAAGATGAAAGAGGAAGAACATAATGATCCTGTGAAGTTCTGCAAAATGCTATACAATTCTGCAAGAATTTCTATTTTAATGAATAATAGACCTATCCCTTTTACTTAACCAGTGTTTTTTTTTAAGTAGGAAGCACTTTTCACATTAGCCCATTTATCTCTCCAAACTCATAACTATTTGTTGAACCATTTCATTGAATGGGTAAAAGGAGGTCATTGGGAGGGGTTGGAATAAACAAACCCTGGTCATGATTAAAAATTGTCAGATCACAAATGTTGCTTCTATTGTGATGTTTGTATATTTATATGAAATTGGAGGAGAAAAGTGATTTTGTTAAGATTTCTCAAGTGCAAATTTTATAATCACCATCTGGAAATCATAAACACCAGATTTTCATGCAATAGCCAAATTATATCACACTGCAACTCATTTGATATTGTCTTACATAAACTTACATATGGTACATAATGTTACATAAGTTACATAATGAAACTTTCTGTATTCAGTTTGTTAAAGTCTCTGCAAGTATATCTTATATATAGATGCCAAGTCAACATGCAGAATGATCTAACAGGATTCACAAACATTTGAGCTTTCTATCCACATAGATCCTCCATTCCTCAGTTCTGTCCTCAAAAACCATCTTATTGTGACTTTGGTGGAAAGAGTCCTGTCTGAATTTGAATGTCTGTGGTGTTTTAGGAAGCAGTGACCTTCAAAGATGTAGCTATAGACTTCACCCAGGAAGAGTGGAGCATGATGGATACATTCCAGAGAAACATGTTTAGAGAGGTGAAGCTGGAGAGTATCAATAATTTGGTGTCCATTGGTGAGTATCACAGAATTTTTATTTATTTATTAACTATCTTTATTCCTATCCATCTGACTTTCTGTCTAATCTATCTCATATATCCTTTATCTATTCAATAAGTATCTGGAAGAGCTTCATCATATACTTCTCCAATCTCTACCTTAATCCTTTCATAAATCTTAAAACTATCAGGAAGAAAGTTGATTCTTCACTTTTTATTTATTATGTTTTTTCACACCAGGAGATTCTTAACTTCCTATCATTCATGCATTTATTGCTACTCAATCTCCAATAGTAAGAAATGTGCAGAAAACTCAATCTATATTATTTAGATGGATATATAAATTGATTAAATATTATCTAAATAAGTACTATGCTTTAGGGACAATGTTTATATTTCACCACACAGTAGAAAAATAACAGGCATACCTATTTCCATATACAAATAATAGTTATTTTTGGTGGGCATTATGTTTATTAGATTCTGTTTAAAAATATTATACAATCACTATGGAAACACTTTTTCCTTTCTCAGAAAGAGTGAAGATAGTTGTATTAGTCATTCAAAGTGTGCTGATGCAAAATACCATAAATTGGTTGGCTTTTATAAAGGACATTTATTTGGGGGTAAAAGATAACACTTACCAGGCCATAAAGAATAAGTTACTTCCCTCACCAAAGTCTATTGCCACATGTTGGGGCAAGATGGCTGCTGACATCTGTGAGGGTTCAGGCTTCTTAGGTTCCTCTCTTCTGGGGCTCCATTTCTCTTTGGGCTCAGATGCTGTGCTCTCTCCACAAGGCTGGCTGTAGACTATCAGGTGAATGGCTCTGTCCCTCTCCCAGGGGCTTCTGCCATGTCTAAAGAGCCATCTCTATTCCTCTGTGATCCTCTCCTGTGTGTTCACTTCCTGGTCTCCAGCTCAAAACTCTCAATTGTCCTTTGTCAGGTCTTTTCTCTGTGAGTCCCACCCACCAAGGGGTGGTGACTCAACACCCTACTGATGTGGCCCAAAGTCCTAATCAATTAAAATTGATACCTCCAACAGACCGGTTTACAAAAATAATCCAATAACTATTTTTAGAATTAATATACAATGCCAAACTGCTACAATACTGTAGTATTTGAACTTGTGCATAATCTTCAATGACTACAGATCCTTACTGTCTTATGGCAAATGGCCAAGCACACTTTGTTGTTGAAGTATTGTCAAAATCCTGTATTAAATGTGTGCTTCCCATGCTTAACTTCAGTGTTTCTTTATTCTTCTCATAGACTGCCTGGATTTGAAGACAATGTGCTGTTATAATCACATAATTCAATACCTATTGTATGTCTTTCCCATAAACAGGGTATCAACTCTGCAAAACAGATGTAATTTCCCAGTTAGAGCAAGGAGACAAACAGTGAAAAGAAATCTTAGGATTTCTGCAAGACCAACAGTCAAGTGTGCTCCAGGAACCTGTGCTTTTGTAAAAAAAAAAATAGCAGATCCAAGGAAAAACCAATGGAAATTTTCCATAAGTGGGTGCTGTTCTCTTAAATGGTGGCAAGGAAAAAGGTCAAGGAATCCACAAATGTCATTATTCTTCACAAGTATTAATCTTCATTTTAGTATCCATCTGTCATTGCCTTTGACTTTAGGCAAAGGAATATTCTATAATTTTTGCAGTTAAATTTTCACATAATAATGCCCTTGCCATCATCCTCCTCTTTGATATTGTCCTCATTTTATCTCCACCTATTCAACCTTAATTATAAGTATACCTTAATTTTGCATTCTTTCCAAATCTAATTGACAATATTTGAAACATATCACATGAGCATTGGAGATTTTCAAAGTTTTCATTCTGTTAATGTCACCCTAACAATGTGATTTATATTTCATAATCATTTCAGGCAGTAAATGTTACCTTGGAAAACAAGAAATTATATTCATGCAACATATGTGCAGGAGGGACACACCCATCAACTTGTCAATGGTAAGTTTCATGGGTATGAACCCTAGTCATTCAAATAGAGACCTAGGAAAGGAATAAGTAAGAAATTCAGAACAATCAACTTACTGCAATTAAAGGAGTGACTGAGCACTGTTACAGCAAGAAGTTTTGGAAAGATTAAATTGAGGGTAATATTAATTTGACCTCAAAGCCATAACATGAGGTCTTATGAAATTACAATTGCATAAACATGAGTATATACCTAGTCTGTGTAATATAGTGAAGTTTTCAAAACTAATTAAATAGCTCTGAAATTGAGATGCTGCAAAAAAATATGTTCATGTAAGAGAATAACAAACCATGTGAATGTAAATAAGATGTGAAAATTTTAAACTGGAGACTTGCTGAATGGTTAGTCTAGAATTCATACATAGAGAATTGAATTTGTGAATAGTGAGTGATCCTTTAACAGTCTCTCTTCTCCTTCCCAACAGCAGAGTTCTCACACTCTTGAGGATCTCTTTGAATGTAATGACTTGGGAGAAGATTTCCTTTACAGTCATGCAATAGCTCAGTATGTGTTTCCTTGTTTGGGAATGAAATCCTATATCAGAGAACAATTTCATGAAGTGCCCAGTGATGAGCAATCCTTCAATCAATGCAAGCAAATTCACACTAAATATAAATCATATAACCCTCTTGTACAAATATCTGTTGAAGTCCCTATTTTCAAGGCTTTTGGGTCTATACCAAGAGTATGATTGCCAGGTCATATGTTAACCTTATGTTCAACATTCTGAGTTACCACCGATGGAATTTCCACAGCAGCTGCATCATTTTACAATTCCCACAATGTATAAGGGAACCAATTTCTCTGCACCTTTGCCCACGAATATTATTTCCTTTTTAAAAAATAATAGCCATTCTAGTGAGTGTGAAATGGTATTTCATTGTGGTTTAGATTTCATTTCCCTGATGACCCATGATATTAAGCATCTTTCCATATGCTCATTGGCCCTTTGAACATCCTCTATGAAGAAATGTATATTTAACTCCTGTTTCCAATTTTTAAATTGGGTTATGTCTTTTCTTATGGTTCTGTAAATATTCTGGATATTAAACTCTTATCAGATATATGGTTAGCAATTATTCTCATTCTGTAATTTGTCTTTCACTGTCTTGAGTGTGTGCTGTGACACAAAAGTTTTAAATTTTGATGAGGTCTATTTTATCTATTTTTTTCTTTTGTCAGTCATGTTTTTGTTGTCATATACAAGAAACTACTATCAAATCCAAATTTATAAATGTTTCCTCTATGTTTTCTCCAAATAGTTCCATGGCTTTTGTTATTATGCTTAGGTCTTGATCGATTTAGAGTTAATTTTTGTATATGGTGTGAGGTAGAGATCTACTTTCATTTTTTTCGAAGTGGAAATCCAGTTTCCCTGAACTATTTGTTGAAGAGACATTCTTTCCTCAATTAACATAGTTGGCATCCTTGACAAAAGTCATTACATCAGAGATGTATGAGTTTATTTCTGAACTCTCAATTTTGTTCCATTGGCCTATACATTTTTCTTGATGTCATTGTCATACTGCTTTGGTTATTGTGGAATTGACATAAGCTTTATTATCAAGAAATGTGAAACCTCCAAATTTGTTCTTTGCTGATTTTTCCTTCTGTCTCATTAAATCTGCTGTTGAATACATCTAATGTATTTTTAATCACCGTTATTTTGGTTTTCTTCCCCAAAGTTCTGTTTGTTTCATTTATATAATTACAATTTTTCCTTTCATTCATGCCTCACCTTCTTTCACACATTTTCTTCTATGCCTATGCTTTCTCTAGCTCATTGAATTTATTTCAGAGAGTTGACTTAAAGTCTTTGGTTGTTCCAATGTTTGTGCTATCTGCATTGTTTTATTTTAATCCTTTGAATGGGTTGTCTCTTCTTGTTTCTGTATAAGAGTTATGACCTTATGTTGAGATATTAACATTTGATTTTATTGGGGGTTCTAATTCTGAAATTAAGATTCCTCCTGTTATCTAGGGTTTTAGTGTATATTGTCTTTTATTTAGGTGCAGTATTCAAGACCCAGTGTCCACATTGAAATGTATGTGGACTGCAAAGCTATTGCTGTACATGGATCAGACCTCAGAGACACACAGACCACCAAGCTACCACCACAGGTCAAACAAACTGCCATGTTGATCTGAATATGGGGGTGGGACAAAACCAATAACTATGTCCCCAAGCTCTCTAATGATTTATAGGAGTTTTTGTCTGATTCAGCATTCATTGAGCTGTTCTCTGGCTTCAATCATCTTTCAGTATTTGGTGAAAGTTTATTTTTCCTAATTTTCACTGATTCTGTGGAAGATGCTCACTGACACATCTTATTCCAACATCTTTTTGATGTCACCTTTATGGATATCATGTTCATTTAAAACTTGGGTAGTTTTCTTTTGTGTAATTGAGATGCAAGTGTTTTTAAAATATATGAGTTACAAGTCTGATATGAAATATATGATTTGCAAATACCTCCTCACATCCTGAGGGGCAGTGGTACACTTTCTTGTTGGTATCCTTTTGAAAAAGTTTATTAATTGTTATGAAGCCCACATTATCTATATTTTGTTTGCTATTGGTGCTATTGGGGTAAAATCTTAAAATTCTATGCCAAATCTAACATAATGAAGAGTTACCCATGCATTTTACTACAAGAAATTTTATCATTTTAGTCCATTTGTTTAGATAGTTCATTCATTTTCAGTCCATTGTTTAATGTTGTGGGAAATAAGAGCACATGTTCATTTTCGTTTTGCAAGTGGATATCCCATCATCCAACCACCATTTGTTTCAAAACTTATTATATACTCTGTGTAATGATCTTGTCCTCATAAAAATCAGGTGCTCATAGATGAATTACTTTATTTCTGGATTCTCAATTCTATTCCATGTATATAATGTCTATATATGTGTTAAAACCACATTAGCTTGATTACCAATGCATTATATTAATATTTGAAATCAGGAGGTGTGAGTTTCTCTACTTGTCCTTATTTTTCAATATTGTTTTGGCTCTCCTGGGTCCTTTGCAATTCCATATAATTTGTAAGACTATTCTGTCAATTTCTACAAATATATAAAATAAGGTTTTGGGGAGTATTGCCATTTTTAAAAATGTTAAGTCTTCTGAACATGAGATATTTTTCCATTTATTTATATATTCTTTATCTGCTTTCAACACTGTCTTTGTTAAAGTTACTTCTAAATATTTTAATATTTTTGATGGTATTGTAAATAGAATTTTTTCTTGATCTTGCATTATGAACTATACTAATGGTTTATGTATAATAATCTTCTATTCTACAACAATACTCAACTTCTTTAACTGTTTTAATAATTTCTTTGGAGTTCCCTAGGCATTTTAAAAATATAATGTCACATCAGTTTTCTCCAATCTCTATACTCTTGAGTTTCAAGTGAGTGGGACTTACCCTTTTCATAGTTGTTTATAAGGAGATCTAGGGAATGTCTTACATCACCATGCTGATGACATCACCTCCACAGAAAAGTACATAACTTTTCTAAAAGAGATCAAAATACACCTAAATAAATGCCAGTGTAGTCCATGCTCATGGACTGGAAAATTAAATCTTAAGATGTCACTTCAACAAAAAGTATTTACAGATTGAGTACAATCCCAATTAAAACTTCAACAGCCTTCTTTGCAGAAATGGAAAACCCAAGAATCAAATTTATTTGGAAGGATAATGTGCCACAAATAGTTAAAATCTTTTAAAGGGAGAAAGAAGATTGGGGACTCATGCATTCTGACATTAAAACTTATTACAAAGCAGCAGTCACAACATCTAGGTATTGGCAAAAAACAAAACAACAACAAAACAAAACAAAACAAAACAAACAAACAAAAAAACACCCCAGATACTTTAAGCAATGTAATCAAACTGAGAGTTCAAAAATAGACAATCTTACTAATCTGTGGTCAATTGATTTTTACAAGATTTCCACATCCTACCAATTGGGAAATAGTTTCTCTTCAAAACTGGAGCTCAGGAAGTTATATCCATATATAAAAGATTGAAGGGAGACCCCTATGCAACACTATATACAAAAATTAACTCAAAATGGATCACAGATCTAATATAAAAATGAGGACTATAAAATTCATAAAGGAAACTATAGGGACATCTTTTAAGTATTTTGTGATAGGCAATGGTGTCTTAGATTTTCTAACTAAAACACAAGTAAAAAATGAAAAGAATAGTTAGGTGGGACATCATATAAATTTGGGGGATCATATATTTTATTATGACATTGAAAAGATAGAAAAAATTGGAAACCACATATGTGATAAATATTTAACATTCAGAATTTATAAGGAAATCCTTTAAAATCCATCAAAAATAGGCAAATATTTGAATAGACATTTCTCCAAAGATGATACACAAATGGCCAAAATCACATGAAAAGATGCTCAATATCATTAGACATTAGGGAAATGCCAATGAAAACCACAATGAAATCCCATTTCACACACATTAATATGTCTACTATTTCAAAAAAAAAAACACAGAAAATTTCAAATGTTAGAGAGGATGTGGAGAAATAGGAAATCTCATTCATTGGTGGGAATGTGCAATGGTTCAGATGCTGTGAAAGACAGTTTGGAAGTTCCTCAGGAACTTAAGTGTTGAATTACCATATGATCCAGCAGTCTCACTAACAGGTATACACCCACAAGAGCTGAATCAGGGGTTGAACACATGTTTGCACAACAATGTTCCTAGCAGCATCATTCACAATTGCCAAAAGTTAGAAGTAACCCATGTTCAGCAAATGAATGGATAGAAAAGTTGTGGTATCTATGTAGGATGAAATATTCAGTGTAAAGAGAAATGAAGTTCTGATGAATGTATCAACATGGATGAAACTTGAGGACATTATGCAGTGTGAAATAAGCCAGATACAAAAGGACTAATATTGTATGACTTTGCTTTTATGAACTATTTATATTTAGAATCTAGAATATAGGTGACTAGGGTATTGAGAATAGGTACTTGATGTTTAATTTGGACAGAATTTCTATTTAACCTCCTGGTAAATGTTTGTAAATGGAGGGTGGTGATGGTAGCACATTATTGTGAGTATAAACAGTAGCTCTGAGCTATATAGGTGAATGTGGTTAAAGGGAGGAATTTAAAGATATATATATTACTAGACTAAAATTTATAACATAAAAGATAGGACAGTACAACACAGTGAATCATATTGTAGACAATGTTCTATAATTAATAGTACAAGTTTAAGAATGCTCTTATATTAATTATATTAAAATTATGATACTAACACAGGGTGTTAATTATAGGGTGATATATGGGAAAATACAATTAATGTAAATACTGGATGATAGATTGAACCATTTTACTAATCTTTAATTAATTGTATCAAAGGTAAGTACTGTTAAAAGTATTAATAGTACAATTATTTTTAAAAACTGATGTTATTAACAGTAAAAAAACATGCTCCACACCACTGCAAGGGTTTGGATGTGAGGTGGTGTATGGTAATCCTTTATTTTATGCATGATTGTTTCATAAACTCAGAATTTCTCTAATAAAAAAAAAGGAAATAGCCAATAAGCAGTAGATGCTTAGGGGAGAGAATGGAGTGTCTTATCATCAACAGTATTTAAAGCTACATGACTGGTTGAGATCTCCTAGGCTGTGAAGACAGAGGGAGCTCTCTAGAGAAGTAAGGACATTCTATGGAAGGTAAGAGGCAAAAGTGGGAGAGATGGGAGGAAAATCAGGGGAGTGTAGTATCTAGGAGAGCTAAGAAGAAAATGCTTCAGGAAGTAGCATGATTATTCCAAATGCTACTGGGGGTGTTGTGTGAAATGAAGATTGAGAATTAACCACTGCTTTTTACCAATACAGAGATTGCTGATGATTTTGACAAATACAGTTTCAGGGAATGTTGGGGACAAAATCCCTATTGGAGTGAGTAAATGAGATGGGAAGTAAGAAAGTGGGACTGTAAGTACAGAAAATTCATGAAATCTAGCTCTAAAGAGAAATTCAGAGATGTGTCTGGATTTAGAGTGTTATAAGAAGTCTAGGAAATTTTATTTTTGCTTTATTGAAATGAGAGGTATATTTGTATATTGTGAGAATAGTATGGTAAAAGGGAAAAGACAGTGTACAGGAGAAAAGCAAATTCCTAATTGTAGAAATTATTACAGTAAAGCAGAATTCATAATCCTGCCCCTAATTGCAGAAGCAGAACTCTTTCATAGGCAAAATGGATAGGGTACAGAGTGCATGGTTTATCCTAAGGAATGAGCTAAGCAAAACATCACTTATGACCTAAGGGAAGACAGAGAATGTGGGTACAGAGTAAGAAAGTTTGTTGGTTTGGTAAAAGGAAAAGGAGACAGTTGCCTTATACTTCTTTCTTTTTTAGAGCTATAAAGGACTTATCTGGAAAAATGAATGGGGAACTGACTTGAGAACTGTAACAGAATTGTCTCACAGTACTAATGCCTTTCTTGAGAGTTGTGGCCATTCCTTCAAAGTGAATGTGCTTTTACCCCATCCATTTTGCTATTTGAATTAATATATGGATTAAGCAGAGTTAAATATACCCAGGACTTTGGTTTTGGCAGACAGAGAAGTTTGATATTATTGATGAATTTAAAAAAGAAATATTGATTATGCTTGTAAACTGGTCTGATCCTCTGGGAGTGATACCCTTTGATTGTATTAAATTCAGAGATTTCACTTTTACTTTATTAAATTAAGATTAGGGCTTTGATTCAGCCACATCATTAGGACATTGATTCCCTGCCCCCTTGGTGAGCAGACACACAGAGAAAATGACATGGCAGAGGACAGAGCTTAGTTTTTGACTCTGGAGCCCTGGGGAGAGAGCCAAGCCATTCACCTGATAGTTTTTGTTGGGCTTGTGGGGAGAGCAGAGCAGCTTAGCCCAGAAAGAGATAAATCCCATGTAGAAAGATGATCCTTATGCCAGCCTACAGCTGAAATCAGAAGAAGCTGGGACCATGGAGCCTTAAGAAGAAGAGGAAAGCTGAATCCTTGCAGAGACCAATGGTCACCTTACTCCAACATGTGGCAATAAACTTTGGTGAGGGAAGTAACTTACTCTTTATGGCACTGTGACTGTAACCTTCTTGGCCAGATAAATACCCTTTAAAAAATCCAACAGATGTCTGGTACTTTGCATCAGCATTCCTTGGTCTGACTAATAGAGCAGACAAGTAAAATGGAGGGATAGAGATGCAAAAGAGTTGAGGGCATATGCAAGGGAGTTATGGTAACAAAACATGTAATCTAAGCTGGGTAAGGAAAGAAGTACAGAAAACAGGAGGGAAACAGATAAGGAAAAAGTCATGGATGGGTCCATGGATAACTGGAATGGTGGCATACTTGAGTAAGGAAGTAGGTAGAGATGTGGTGGATATAAGAAAGTGGGATGATGAAAGGCAAGAATTTGGAGGTTACTAGTGGTGACAAGATCTAGGGTATGACTGTGGGGGAAGTGAGGGAAGAAATGTTCAAGTGAGGAGGTCAAGGAACCGAGAAGCCTTGCTGTGTAGTGGATATTCTAAGTCAGTAATTCTGAAAACTTCCTGCACAGTCAAATCAAATGTAGAGGTTTGGTTTTTGCCTTCACCAGGAGGCCCCGGGAATTGTAACCAGGGCCTCACATATGGCAAAAGGGAGCCCAAGCAGTCGAGCCACATCCACTTTCTGCTGCAACATCTTTGAAAGAATGGAAGGAGGAGACTGCCTAACCACAGAGGAGATTCATAAGTAGAGCATCCATTCCATGGAGGCCAGTGCCCATCCTCCACAGGTGATGCAAACTGCCTCAGGAGATATTCTGTGGCTGGAATTGGAAGCTCTATTTCCCAAAAACATGGGAGGAAGAGACAGTTGGGCACCAACTTCAGTTACTCATTAGTCCTTTCACTGGGCTAAAGTATAACCTTAAAAACAGCTAAAGGTTGAACCTGTCCAAGTAGGAAAGAGGCTGGTAGCTGCAATTTTGATTCTGCTCCTGGCATGAGGGGAAGCTGGGCTGACTGAAAATCAAAGTGATGGTAGGGACTGGCTTCTTTCACCCGGATTGGCCTGCAGCTCTACCCTAGGCTTCAGCCCAACCTCTAGCAAGGAGGAAGCTGATGAGCTCTACACCAGTCTCTCTGGGTAACTGCAGGTGCATTTGGCTGGCACAGACTGAATAGTCAGAAATCTACCAAGGCAACTGTGGTCATTTTGGACCAACATGGCATAGATTGCTGCCCACATTGCAACTCCATCCCCACACCAGGTAGGGCAGAAAGGAGTGTGAAGCTTCATCAGTCTCTCTGGGCAACTACAGTCTAGGCCTGCACAACTTGAATTATTACACAGAGCTGTGGCTCTGTCCCTACCACTGACAAAGGAGAAAGTTGAGAGAAGTTTCCTGGATCCCTGAGGCAATGAGGGCAGCTTGAGCCTCCACAGCTTGCAGCAGCAACTACTTCCTTGGCTCTTCCTACACAGCCAGCAAGAGAGAAAGAGCAAGAAGCCCTAAAATAAAGAAAGAAACTGCACCTAGAATAAATACATCTAGTAATCCAGATGCCAAGACACCAACAAAAAATTACAATCCACACCAAGAAACAGGAAGATATGGCCCAGTTAAAGGAACAAGATAAGCTTCCAGATGACATAAAGGAGTTGAGATATCTAATCATAGAGGTTCAAACAAATCTCCTTAATAAATTCAATGAGCTGGCTAAAGAGATTAAGAATATTAAGAAGACATTGGATAAGCACAAAGAAGAATTTGAAAGTATACATAGAAAAATAGCAGATCTTATGGGAATGAAAGGTGCAATAAATGAAATTAAAAATACACTGGAGTCATATAATAGCAGATTTGAGGAAGCAGAAGAAAGGATTGGTGGGCTTGAAGAAATGGCCTCTGAAAACAAACATAAAATAGAACAGATGAAGAAAGGAATGGAAAAAATTGAACAAGGTCTCATGGAACTAGATGACAGCAAAAGATATGCAAACATACATGTCATAGGTGTCCCAGAAGGAGAAGAGAAGGGAAAAGAAGCAGAAGGAATATTTGAAGAAATAATGGTAGGAAATTTCCCAGCCCTATTGAAGGACATAGATATCCATGTCCAAGAAACACTTCCATCCAAATAAATCTGAATAAATCAATTCTAAGACACATACTAATCAGAATGTCAAATGTCAAAGACAAAGAGAAGAGCAGCAAGATAAAAGCAATGCATAATGTAGAAGCAATACCTAATAAGATTAAATGCCTATTTCTCATCAGAAACCATGGAGGCAAGAAGACAGCGGTGTGATTTATTTAAGATACTACAGGATAGAAACTTCCAGCCAAGAATCTTATATCTAGAATTATATTTGTCAATAAAAGCAAAATAGATGTGAGTGGGAGCAAATATCTATAGACAAACGAATTAAATATAATTGATAAAATAATACCTGAAACTATGATTTGTTGGGTTTCTATCATTAATGCATGTTATATGTAAACAAGTAATAACAAAAGGAGGGGGCAAATGGAGTTATATGGTTTTAAGTTTTCTGTATATCACAGGAATTAACCAAGTATAATTCTGAAGCTTATTCTTTTAAATTAAGGTATACATATTAAGCCTTAGAGGATCCACTAAACAAAAACTGAAAAAAAATTAATGAGATATGAATTATTCATTTAATACAATAGAAAGCAAAAAAGAAGAATAGAGCAACAAAAATGATAGATATAGAATACAAGTATTAAAATGGAAGTTGTACATCAAACTATTAAAATATGATTAAATGTAAACAGATTAAGCAATCCAAACCAAAGGCAAGAATATCACACTAGGTTTTTAAAGATCCAACCACAGTGTCTTCATAAAATATATTTTAGATTCAAACATACAATAGATTGAAAGTAAAAGCATAGAAAAATATATCTTGCAAAGAACAATACCAGGAAAGATGCAATGGCTATTCTAGCATCAAGCAAAATAGAATTTAAAATTAAAAATGGTACTTTTGAAAAGGATGGATATTTTATACTGATGAAAACATACCAATTCTTCAGGAAAATATAATATTTATAATCATATAAGCACCTAACAAAAGAGCACCAAAATACAGGAAGCATAACTTTAAAAAATGAAGGAAGAAATAGGCAATTCAAAATATTAGGTGAAGACATCAATACTCATATTTCAATAATAGATAAAAAAACTCACAAGTAGATCAGCAAAGAAATAGAAGACTTGAACAATACTTTAAAACAAATAGACCTAATAGACATCTAGAGAAAACTCTACAGAACAATAACAATATACATTTTATTAATTTGCACCTGAAATATTGTCCAGGATAGTTCATATCCATGGGATATGGGCTCCCTCTCACTTGGAGGTGGAGTGGATCTCACCATCCCAAACTCCTCAGGATTGGGGGAAGAGCTATGGACTAGAGTGGACTTAATGGTATTCTGTTGTAGACATATTGTGATTCAAGAAATGGAAGAAATTACAACAGTGAGGTGGAGCCAGTGGCCACTGGATGCTTTCAGGGCAGGGAAGGGAAAATCAGTTGTAATACTGGGGCTTTTTTTGGACTTGGGAATTATCCTGAGTGACATTATGATGATAGATATAGGCCATTTTACATCAGCATATAACATGCAGAACTGTGTGGGAGAGAGTGTGGTCTACAATGTGAACAATCGTCCATGCTTAATGGCAAAGCCCCAGGATGTGTATATCCATTGCAGATGATATGCCACACTAATGAAAGATGTTTATGTGGGGTGTTATGGGAGGTGTGGGAGGTGGGGAACATGGGAATCCCTGTAATTTTTGTGTAACATTTATGTAATCTAAGCATCTTTTAAATAAAAATAAAAAAAAAACTGCTTCTCAAAAAAAAATCCACTTTTGATGAGCCTAAAAAAAAAAAAA
>JAQZBX010011272.1:0-43006 GCA_029593785.1 Cabassous unicinctus | reverse complement strand
ACCCAAGACATTGGTAGAGGCTCTGCGAAGCAATTATCAGAAAGATTCTGAGGCCACACGCCCTGACATGGGAGAGAAGAGCTATGGCACATGTGCTATAGATTTGCCAGCCCTAAACTGGGTGCCAGCTTCTCCTTAAACCAGCACAATCCTTGAATCAAACCAGCATTTAAGAGTGAAAAGTGCTTTGGCCCCACCAGGCAGAAGGATCCTTCTGGGCCCCCTGGTCTCCCTCTTAGTCTGCCTTCCTCTCCTTTCTGCCTGTATAGCCCTTGTTTATCCTTTTAGGCTCAGCTCAGACCCCAACTTTCTCAAAAGCCTCTCTGACAATCCCAGCCTCCATACCTTATTCTCTCCCCAAAACTTTTATTACATATGTAGTTATATAGTGTATGTCAAGTAAGTTAGCATTTTATTAGCTATTGTTTTTGTTTTCTAGCAAAAGCTCAACATCATTGAAACAAGTAAGGTCTTATATTTCTTTCTTTATCCTTACATGGCCCAGCACACTTTTGGTCACACAATTTGTGCTTTGTAAATGCTTGTTCCTGTTGAAAGGTAGGTCTTGAATGCCAAGCTGTTGGCAAGCTGCTCTTAGAATTATCAAAATCCAGTTCATCTTAATTTAGACATTCATAGAGCAATGCACAGACAAGTTGCAATAAAAAGAATAACATGACTTATCTTCCCAAAAGGGCTGATTTACCAAAGTCATGATAAAGCAAAGCAATCTCACTCTAAGTTAGGACCACATTTTCCAAAGGAGTCAAAGCCTTCCATTAAAAGGCTCTTGCTTATTCTCCTGCTACTTCTGTTCTCAGAGCCCCTCAAGGCCATGGATCACGTACCTTGCTGCTTGTGAAAGGGTTTAGTCATAATCATCCCCAGCTCTTACTGATGGAAGTTAACAAGACTTGCCTTAGGGCTCATGGAATCTGCATAGCAGGACTCTATAGCCTAAGGCTTATGTCTTCAACTAGGAGGAGGCAGCCTCTTCTTCTGGACTGGAATTCAATGCAACAGTAGTGGTAATAATAGCTATCTCATAGGGCAGCTGGGAGGCTTAACCATGTTGGTGAGGGGTGTTGGGTGTTAAGCCCCTAGTCCAATTCAGCACTTAGTAGGTACTCAATAAACAGAGATAGTGTTGCTGTTGTTAGACTCTTGATTTAGCTGTCTTTTTCTACCCTCAGCATTAAAGAAATCCAATTTGTTCTGCTGGTTCTTATCACTTTTTATTAAGGAAGTTTTCTTGTCATTGCCAGTCCTCTAAATCCCTCTCCAGATGATTAGATGTCCATCTTATTGGCCATCCAAGACTGAGATAGTGATAATATAACTACCATGACTGGCCCTTACAGATAAGCTGGCTCACACCTAATAAAGGCAACTCTCAGATAATGTAAATATTTCACATCCTTATTTGTCCTTTTCTCTGGTTAACTATTTTTTGGGTCTCTTTTGCACCTTTTAAAAGCCACATCACTTTAAAATAAAGAACTGAAAATCCAAACAGTGTTCATGAGCTGTTTTTGTTGCAGTTCTGATGAAAGATCAGATGGGATGAGGGTGGAGATTAAAATTAATAGATGAAATTAAGTAATGGGGTTTGGATATTATCTGTTCATACTAAATTATTGATACCCTTTCATGCTCTCTACCCCACTCATTTTTCCTTTTCCCATTACCGGAAAATAGAGAAATGAAATATGCAAATTCAGTGTTATCTAATTTGGAAATGAGAGGAAGAGTTGTACTAAGGAGTTATCTTAGGAAGGGGGAGGGTGGATTTCCTGAAGGCATTATTCTCTTTTTCTAGAATTTCATCATTTTTATCTAGATACTATGTGGAGAATGAGATTTTTTTTCCCATTGATTTCTATCTCAATCCACATGTTATCAGAACATGCTGGATTCTCTAGGTTATTTTTTGTTTCAGGAGGTACCAGGGTTTGAACCCAGGACCTCATACATGTGAAGCAGGCCCTCAACCACTGAGCTACACCCGCCCCGACCTGGTTCTTTGGTATGTCACATAAAAGAATTTAAGAACCTGCCAGTTTATTCAGGCCAGGAAAAAGGAGTTTATTGAGAAAGGAGGAAAAAGAGAAAGGTACACATCTGAATCATGGGTATGGGCATCCTCCAGGCTGAGGTGGGCCTTGGGGGGTGGGGAGGGGGGCTGCCTTTGTTAAAGCCATTCTTCCCTCCTCCCCTTTCCTAATGTCAAGGAGGAGCCCCTGCTGTTTGCTCTTCTGATTGGCTCCCTTACGATCCCCACCCTTTAGCTCTCAGGGGCCCAAAGGGGAAGCGTGTTTAGAGGTATGGGGGTTTCCTCTTAAGCTTGGGCACTCCTAATGGGATCTTGTGGCCAGGGTCTCGGTGGGGTCTTTCAGGCTTTGTTCTTAGCAGCAGCCTTCCCACAGGGGGTTTCCAGACAGAGTCTCAAGGCCATGTTCTCTGCCGGGTCCCGGCTGTGACAGGCTGTCTACTTTTTCTCTCGTTCCCTATATGAACCTGCTTCACATGTGCTACTTCAGGATAAAAGGACATTCGCTCGAGGTTCAGTTTCAGTAGCAAGCACTTTAGAGCAGGTTTTGTTTTTGTTTTTAATATCCTAACCTAAATTGACAACTGAGCACTATTGTTTTAGAACAAGTCATAAAACCTGAAAATCACGATGTTTTGCTAAGATTAGGTGGTATGAACACTTTTTATCTCCTCAGTACCTTTTCTATTCTGGAATGGGGCTGCTCTTGTCCATCATGTGGTCCCCACTTTCCCACCACAAAAGTGTGACTCCGGTTGACCTAAAAAGTAGTTCATGTTTTCCCCTGGAAACAGCAGATTCCTGTGACCCAAGTAGAGACAGTGAGGGTGCTTTTCCTAAAATTACTCCAGACAGTAGAAAAAAGAAGCACTCTCTCTCCTATGGTTGTCTCCTCTGAGCTACAAGAAGCCATCTCTGTTACAACCTGATAAGAACCTGCCTAAGAATGAAACCACACAGAGAAAGAAAAGCCAAGAGATGGAGGGAAGGGAAAAGACATAACATTTGAATTCCTGGATCTAACCACACCTGAAGTTCTTGGACTTTATGTCACTATTTTGTTTCAGCCAGTTTAAGTTGGGCTTCCATCTTTCACAATTACAAGAGTATTATTTTTTAAAGTTCACAGTATCTATGATCTCTACTCGCTCCCTTTGACAGAGATGAAAGACTTTTGCATTTCTCTCTCAAAAGATCAAGGCATCAGAGACAATGTCGTGACAGCACTCAGGCACCCATGGAGAGAGAAGCCTCATTAGCAGAGGTATCACTGATAAATTATAACAATGTATATTGTCTCTGAAGCACACAATAAGAAAAGCAAGATATGGTGATGACCATGAGAGCAATTACTACAACAGCATTCTCTGACTCCACGGAGGCTTGTAGTACTTTAGAAAACCTACAATTTCCAATCTGCTATCCTTTATACTTGGTAAGTGGTGATCTTCGTAAGGCAGAAATTTTCATTATTTTCCTTTCTTACCTCAAAATTAGCATCTGCTATGAAATGTGGGCAGTGGACATTTGTTCCTTTGGCTGCTGGTTACAGCACGTTGTTTCCTTCTGAAAAAATAGGTCTGAATACAATCTGGGATGCAAGCAAATGACCCAAGTTAGGTCAGTCATATCCTCCTCCCTAGAATTTGAATGTTAAACAGAAGGACAAACGGATAAATAAATACATATATATTTGTTCATTGGGGCAGCTTCATCCTAGCAAACCTTCAGGTACGTTCTGCAACTCCAACCCAGAAATGTTACTAATGTTCTTTAAGCCACCTCATCTCCTCCTAATTAATTCTTTTACCTGCTGAGTTCACTCGAGGCATTTCTATTGTTCACCCCAAGGAACTTTGTAGGAGATCAGACTAACTCTTTACCATATGTATTCCTCTTTCGTAGTACAGAGTTGTTTGGGGAGCTTCTGCCAGCCAGAACTCCATTTCTAAGCCCCCTGCCACCCTTGGGAGTTCAGGTGACTACTTCTCATTTACAGAATATAAAGGGCAGTGATTTGTGTCATTTCCAGGCCGAAGTGGGTAAGAAGCAGGGGTGCTTTCTCCACCTTCTCTTTCTTCCTGCATGGGTACACCTGCCGTTGACACCCAGAGTCGCCTTGGAGGCCACGTATGGAAATGGTAGCTCTTCCATCAGCTTGGAGCCCTGAAGAACTGAGAGGAATAGAGTGCCACCTCTTCACTCCCCAGGACCCACACCTCTGCCACCACTTGGACTTTAAGAGAAACTTCCAATGTGTTAGACCACTGAGATTTCAAATTTTATCAATGATAGCAGCTGACAGTGTGCCTTAGTAATATAAACCCCAGCCAATACTAATGAAAACATGAAACAATTTTATTAGTATTTTGAAGACTCTGAAACAACTAGGGAAAGCCTATTTGGCAAGGGCAAGAGTCATCCGACACTTCTCTGTCAAGATGCCAGAAACTGACAACTGACCCCTCGCTTTCCCTCCCCACATTCCACTCTCGCCTAACCAGCAGAAAATGAAATTTTCTCTCTGCTCAGCAAGAAACCACTCGATATGTATAAAGCCCAATGTGAATTCAGTTCTGAGGCCAATGTTGCCTTATTAATGACATCATGGAGAAAGCTTAACACGTCTATCTTTTGACTACTTTCAGAGCCTTCAAAGGGACTCTGAGCCAGAAGATGCAGGTTAGACAGGTCTAAATAAATAAGCAAATAACGTGTCCTCAGAGAGAAAAAGCTTGGAAAGAGGCTAGAGAGCTATGGTTTTTATTAGTATGTATAACCATTCTTTCACAAGCCTTAGAACTTGGAGATATATTCTTCAAAAGTTCAAAATTTTCCACAGCTGACAACATTGAACTATATTAAATGAAATGTTTGTCATGTATTTTTTGCCTGTGGTTATTTCAATAATCACAATAAATTGTCCTACAGAAATTTGTAGACTCAAGGTCAGTGCATGTGTGTGTGTGTGTGCATGTGAGTGTGTGTGAGTGTATGTGCACAGGTTTAAAGTAAGAAAGAAAAGAAGAATTGGTATATGCTCAACTAGAAGCCTTTTGAGTGTTGTCTGGATGCCTTGTCAGCAACCCTCTCTCAACATGACCCTGAGGCCCTGGGCCCCACTACTCCTTGCATTCCTTGGAGAATGTCTGTCTGAGGAGATGGAGTGGGATCAGGGTTAGCAGCCTCTGGTGGAAGAGCACAGTTCTATTCTAATAACAACTCTGCAATTAATTTTATATGTATCTCCATAACCTTCCCATGACCAGTTCCTCAGCTGGAAAATGGAGAAGTAATACTTTCCATGAACTCCCCTGACTCCCCTAACAGAGACTAGGAGAGAATATACTGAAATGCAGGAGTGAAAGCTCATACTGTTCTAGAAGGCAGAGCTGTTTGGGGCTCAGAATCAGGGTGCACCATCTCCCATCATTTTATGGGGCCATGTGAGCATTGCTGTAAAGCAATTGTCCTCTTACCAACTCTTACTGGGTAGTAAGTCAAAAGTGGGTCTACTACTCCTCAACTATAAAATAAGGAAAATAATACACTCCTTATGTGTTTGTTGTGAAAGCTAGCTCAGTCTTTATAAGGTACTTAGAACTATATAGTAGGCCCTTGGTGTTGGAACAATGACAAGTGTTAGACTCTGCTAAGGCCAACCAACATCTTCATGAAATCTTAATGCAGAATATGTGTCCATATTTTGGAGCAGGTGCTTCACTATCATATATATACCCCAGTTTCATCTGTCAACCCTCAGACCTAAAGATTTCATGGAGTTCTTTTAGAACATATGTGGGGGA
Source organism: Cabassous unicinctus (assembly GCA_029593785.1). Lineage (NCBI taxonomy): Eukaryota > Metazoa > Chordata > Mammalia > Cingulata > Chlamyphoridae > Cabassous > Cabassous unicinctus. The sequence continues at coordinate 37,150 of JAQZBX010011272.1, read as the reverse complement.
ATAACTAACATGGGCCCATTACCTTCCCTCTCAGAGAGTGACCTGTAAAGCAGTCTCTTGTAAACCCAAGTTAACCAAGTCAGTTATGCTTGGATTGTGTATGCTGGATGAGTGTCTGCCTTTTAAGTAGGAGTAAAGACTGTTAACTGGTGTCAAACAGGGCTCTGCTTTGGACCCTTCCAAGCTATTGCCTTGCTTTTGTCCCTCTCTGTACCATAGCCCTGGCTTAGACTTTGGAATATCAATTTCTCCCTACCTGGCATTCCCAGCCTCCTCAGAGTGAGTGATAGCTCTGTTTAAGGCTAGCTGTGGTTGCAGAGCACCAAGGCCTTTGCTACCTCGTGAGGGTGTGATGAGAGCTGGGAACATTTGGGAGTGGAGGGGCTTTCATGGTCATAATTGTTCTCTCTCAAGTGTTGTTTACATTTACAACGTTATTCGCAAAAATCTGTCTCTTCAGAGTATTCACTGGTGGACATTTATTTTACTTTGTCATTGACTTTTCCTGCCTTTTCCAGGACCTGAACTATTTGTAGCCAGTTCTATATTCCAATACTACAGATTTGCAAGTTTCTGGTTTTTACTTCGTGGCTTCCATTTCTGTTAGTGTGGAAAATGGTTTTTGAAAAAATTCCTTCTTGTGAAGTTGTTACTTAGAGTGATTTAAGACATTTTGGGAAAAGATTGTTAACAACTTCCTAAAGTAAACTGACTCACTTTAACTGTGTGTGATTACATGTTTATTTTGTATAAATCTCAAGATACTACATACTTGAGAGAGCTTAAGAAATATTATTTGATGATAACTTTGATGATTTTGAGGCAAATTACAAATTCTAAGAAAAAAATGTAAATTCTTGTCCCTGGATGCCATAATGTCTCCTTGGAAGCCACCTTATCAAGATCGTTTTATAACCTCTTGTTGCAGTTTGAGCCTTTTGTGGACCCCAGAAAATCTTGTTCTTAAGGCCAATCCATTCCTGTGCGTGTAAACCTATTGTAGATGGAACCTTTTGATTAGATTTGGTTCAGGGAACTTCCTTTTGATTAGATCGCTTCAGTAGAGCATGACCCAGGGTGGGTCTTAATCCTCTTACTAGAGTCTTTTATAAACAGAGGAATAATAACCCACAGATACAGAAAGAAGGCTGCAGAGACAAAGAGAAGCCTCCAGAAGCTGAAATCAATGGACCCAGAGAGAGAAAAGCCACAGACAGAGCAGCCTGAAGCAGAACTAGCAACAAGGCCCAAAGAAGAGGGGAGAGACAAGAGGACACCTCCATTGTGCCCTGCCATGTGCCTGATTGCCCACTGCTGCAGTTTGGGGAGAAAGGGTCTCCTGATGATGCTTTGATGTGGACACTGTCATAGCCTCAGAACTGTAAACTTTTAACCTAATAAATTCCCATTGTAAAAACCAACTGATTTCTGGTATATTGCTCCCAGCAGCTTTTAGCAAATTAAAATGCCTCCTTACCAAGTTCATAACTCTTTCTTCTTACTTAGAGATTCCGTATCCATTAGAGACCATAAAGCACACCCAGATAACCATTTGAGAAATATACTTTCATTATGAAAGTTTCTTGGATAAATACTCAGCATCTTTGTTTCCCGTTTTTATAAAGAGTTCTTTTCTTTCTCTAAAGCCTCAAAGCCCCAGTTCACCTAACTGGTCAACACTCTATACAATTTCCATTTCTAACACAAAAATCTCCTTTGAAATGATAAGGTTAAAAATATCACATATACACTTTCTCCTTGAATTTAAAAAGTTTAAGTTCTGTATGAAGTTTAATATTATATAAGGTTTTAACATTACCAAACTGAGAGATCAAGATCTTGGAAGGGCCAAGATTTAACATTAAATAATTGACTTTTAATTTAAGTTACAAACCTCAGAAGGAAAATAGATTGAAAGACTGCTACAATATATAAACCCTGTTTTTTCTGATCACGTGTCTTGTCTTTAGCACATGGAAAAGTGTGTAGAGAAAGGAAAGGAAGGAAGGGAAGGAGGGAGAAGAAGAGGAATTGATGGAAAAAGAAAGGAAAGAAGAGAAAGAGGAAGAGCCATTGAGGGAGGATAAAGAGGGAATCCACAGACTTTTCTTCCCTCTATGTGTATGGAACATGATTCTTCCAGCCCAGATGGGAGATTTTATCTTCTCTGATTCAGTAATATAAAATGCAAGGAACTAGTCATATTACACCCTGGAGTAGGACAATTACTGTCTGTCATTTTTGTGTTTTTGTCTGCATACACAGGCTAGCTTTAAAATACACTCACAGAGTTTCTTCAAAAAGTTAAAAAATAAAATTACCATGTGATGCAGCAATCCCACTCCTGAGTATTTACCACCAAAGAAAACAAGGACTCAGATACCTGTACACCAATGTTCCTAGCTGCATCATTCACAGGAACCAAAAGGTGAAACAACCCAAGTGTCCATCAATTGATGAACTGATCAACAAAATGTGGTATATACATATGGTAGAATATTATTGAGCCACACAAAGGGATCAAGTTTTGATACACACTACAACATGGATGAATGTTGAATACATTATGCTAAATGGAAAAAGCAAGACTCAAAAAGGCAAATATTGTATGAGTCCACTTATATGAAATATCTAGAATAGGCAGATTCATAGAGACAGAAAGTAGATTAGAGGTTTCTAGGGACTGGGGGAAGAAAGGAATGGGGAGTTATTGCTGAATACAGAGTTTCTGTTTGGGGTGATGAAAATAATGTTGGAAATAATGGTAATGGTTGCACAACATTGTGAATGTAATTAGTGACACTGACTTGTATACTTAAGAATGTTTAAATGACAAATTTTTTGCTACATATATTTTACCGGAATTTAAAACAAAATATACTCACAGAATGGAATTCGGTTAAGCAAATCTTCATTGGTCTGTGTTGTTATAATAGTGTAGTAAGTTCAATTTCAATAATGGTAAGAAAATGAACCTTATCACTTAGTCATTATATCACATGTAGAAATCACTTAACTGGTTAGGTTAAATTTTTTAGTTTTCTTTGAAAATTCTCTCTGCCCCTTTCTCTCTTCTCCTTCTGGGACTCTCACAGGGCATATATTGGTACAGTTTCCTTAGGCTCTGTTCATTTTTTTCAACCTTTCTTCCCTTCTGTTCTTTAGACTGGATGATTTCAATTACCTTATCTTTAAGTTCATTGATTCTTTCTTTCTTCCACCATATCCAATCTGCTATTGAAGTCCTCAAAAGGGATTTTTAACTTCTGTTACTGTAGTCTTCAGCTTTGTTAGGTTCCTTTTCCTAATTGCCATATCTCTATTGATACTCTCTTTGTGTTCATCTATCACTTTCCTCATTCCCTTTAGTCCTTTGTCCTTATTTTCCTTTAGCTCTTTGAGCATATTCAGGGCCATTTTTAAAGTTTTTGTCTGGTATGTCACAGGTGTGGTCATCCTCATTGATGGTTTTTAATGTTTTAATTTTCTCCTTTGCCTGGGCCATCACTTCTTGTTTCTTGTATGTTTTGTAATCTTTTCTTGAAATCTGGATATATGGGAATTTTAATGTGTCATTGCTGGAATTTAGACTCTGAGCTTGTATCCAGCTAGTGTTATAACAGAACTTTCCTTGAATGACAGGAGCTAACAAAAAAAAGGAAATAAAGAAAAAGAAAACACCTTTCCCAGTCTTTGCAGACCAACTGGTATGAATATTCTCCTTCATGGCTTATCCATACCAAGAGTTAAGAAAGTAACTCCAGGCCAAAGCTTCATGGTCCTTTTCTGCACGTGAATCTTGTCTTGGGCATGCATGTATGATCCTAGGAATTCCCCCTTTTACATGGTTCCTTAGGAAACAGTTTCCTCATGGTCCAAACACTGCACTATATGTCTCACAGCCAGCAATCCCTTGCACCAGGCAGCACAACTTGACTGCTCTCCCACAGCATTTTGTAGGAGAGTTCCATGGCCACCTTCTACATGCAGGGCAAGTTCTGGGACAGCAAGTCCCTCAGGCCACCACAGACAGATTGGATCACACAGTTATGATCCAATATGTGCACGAGGGCTACATTGCTCCTTCCAGAACTGGGACTGGAGAGCTGTACTGGGAGTGCTGGGCTGGTGAGGGGTAGGGCAGAGGTCAGCCAGGGTGCCAGGAGATCCTACTGCTTTTAAGCAGCCTTTTTGTTGACAATTTTACTGCAATCCTTTAGCTGTTTTCTGAAGCTTTGAAAAAGATGTTTCTGCCACTTCTTGCTGATTATTCAAAGCTTCTGTGGGGGGATGGTGCCCTAAAGTATCTCAGTCTGCCATCTTGGTCTAGGTCAGTGACCAGAATTTTTCATTTTTGAGCTTGTAATACAGTCTTTGTATTTCTGCCTGGACCACCTTTTCTCCACCACAGAAACAAACTGAAGGCATCAATATTTCTACATGGAAAAGACATTTGCTGTGGCACTGAATTCCATTCCTCCCCAACTCCAGAACTTATCCTTGGGAATGGAGACCTTGGAAATCTGTTCATACTGGTTTTCAGGGTGTATGGGAATGAATTTGTTGAGAGGTCACTGACTTTTCCATTCCTATTTGCCAAGCTGACTAAAGCAACCAATTCCTCTTCTTCAAATGCATTCTTCGGGCTGCTTGGACTTTGAAAAGTCAGTGGATATTAATATATTTGGCTCTATTTTTCTGGCAAAGCTGACTCTTTCAGTTCAACTCCGGAAGAAACCTTTTTTTCTTACCTTCTGGCACTCTGTAAATAGGTTAAATCAACTCATACATATTTTAAAAGTCAATGTTCAGCCAATATACTAAGATTCTGAATTTCAGAACTGCAGAGGAAATATACTGGTTTCTAAATTTTTTCTAAAAAGGTAAGTTTGTTTACATTTTAAGAAAATGTTTTTAAAATACAATTTAAGCATAAGTTCAGCTCTGCTACTTTAGCTTTCAGCTATATTACTTTAACGAGAAATAAGGTTTAAGAGCCCCACGGAAACAGGAAACTACTTTTGAACAGGAATAAAAAGAGTACGCTAATCTATCAGAAGATACACATAGGGGCTTTAAACATCAATAAAGGCAAATAATAGAAAAACAGGCATTATTTTAATCACTAAAAAAAGAGATTCTTGCAATATCTTCAAAATTAACTCTTTTCCCTTCCATCTATAGTTCAGCATCGCATCTACTCCTTTCCTCGCCAAGGCTATTTTCTACTTGCTATCTGGATGATTGATGCCAGTCTTATCCAATCAGAAACAACAACACCTTCAATCTGATTGAGTTTTAATAGGGCCTTTGTTCTCCAAGCTATGGAGAGATGGCAGAAATTACAAACAGGGACTCAGGGTATTTCACTATAAACATTCATGGGGCCAGGAACAGAAAATTCAGGGATGAAACAAGGTCAGGCACACAGTTTAACCATCCTTTCATGGGCCTTTTAATCTTAAATTATTCTAAACCTCAGGTCAAAGAGGTCAGAGATGGCGCTTATTTCACCTACTCACTGGGGGAAAGAAAGAACCACCACCCAAGGAGACAGAGATGCAATGTTCTCTTTGCCAACCTTGTTCACCTTCTGAGAGGACCCAGGAGTATTCTTTGCATTCTAAGATGTGCTTTCCTGCTTAGGTCAGTTGCCCAAGTCTATGACTTGGCTTGAAACCTTTCCCCATCTCCAACACCCAGCCCCATTTCACCTGGCTTGTCCTTGTTTAAGTCTAATCTTGATGTCACTTTTTCTAACAAGCCTTCCTGGCTCTCCAGAACTAGACTAGGTGCCCCTCTCTTTGCACCCTCCTCTGCTCCCCATTCCCTGGCCAAAGACCTTATCCCACTGTCTTTTGATTACCTGCCCATCTCCTAACTAGTCTCTTAGTCGCTGGTATCTTTGAGGGCCGAGACAGTGGACAGCATGGTGGGGCTTAGAATAGAGAACAGAGATGGATACTTGAGAATGTTTCTGAATGATTGAATAAATCATAATTTTGCCTTCCCATAATCTCCCACTTTTCTCTCCTCACCCTCTCCTTATCTTTCCCAACCACTCTAATGATTGGAAAGATAATAGAGTTGCAGAATGAAAAAACACCAGGTTTGTTGTAGATGCCCTGGAAGCCCTAACTCTTTACTTTACTCTTTGTGCTACCTTGGACTCAGTTTCTTCTTCAGCATCAACCAGATTTGTTATGATGGGAAAAATATATAATATGCCAGAAAATAGTTTATAAACTGAATTGTCATTCAAATGCAAAGTGTTGTTAACAGTATTATTTTCCTATACCCACCAGTTAAATATAGCAATTGCTATGGTTTGATAAATGTTATTGACCAAAATCTTTCATGGCTGTGACAGCCATCCTATTGAATGTAATGGTCAGGAAAATGAGAATAGGTGGAAGAAAGCATGGGTGGGTGCCACAAATATCTGAATATCTGAAATAAAAAATCAAGAATCAGGAACGTAACACCTCCACTGGGCCTGAGGCCACGTTCCTCTGCCCTCTGGATTCTAAATTCACCTGTTGCCTTATTCCTTTATTGCTTTCCAAATAAATGCCCCTCCTTCATTGGGCAACATATTGTTCCTGTGTCCCTCCATGGGGACTGCCCTTACCCTTATCCAATATCATTAATCCCAAGTACACATTTGCCTTTGTAACTACTTGGTTTCACTAAGTCACATGTGGAATCTATTCATTGTAGAACATATGCTTTTATATTCATTTATACCATAAGCATCTATTGGCCTCCTAGTATGTGCAAAGCCCTGTTCCAGATGCTGTGGGGAATACCAAAATGAATGAGATATGCTCTTTCTTAGAGGAGCTTCCATTCAAGGAGGGAGGACACAGACTAAACAAATACCTATTATTGGATATTATTTGATGTTGGAAGAAAAAAAAAAAGAAGAGGCACTCTAAAAGGTGTTAATCAATGCACTGTAGCAGCAAGGAGAGAAGAAGTGATCATCTCTGATCAGGGCAAGCAAAGAAGGCTTCACAGAGCATTAATTTGAGCTAGCCTTAAAGAAGGGGAGCAAAGTTATTCTAAGGAAAGAAGAAACCCCAAGCAAACAAGGCTCATGTTATTGGCTGGATTGTGTTTCCCTCCTTCCACGCTCTACCCACCCCCTCACACACACACACACACACACACAAAGATATATTAAAGTCCTAACCATCAGTACTTCAGAACCTCAGAAGATGTTCTTATTTGGAAATAAGGTTATTGTAGAAGTAATTAGTTAAGATGAGGTCATACAGGAGTCGGATGGATCCCTAACCGAGTATGATTGGTGTCATTAGAAGAGGAGAAGACACACAGACACACAGGGGAAAAGATCATGTGAGGACAGAGGCAACGACTGGAGGGCTGCATATAAAAGCCAAGGATCAGCAAGGATTGCTGGGAAACACCAGAAGAAGCAAGGAAGGATTCTCCCCTATGGGATTCAGATAGAGTATGGCTCTTCCAAGACTTTGACTTTGGACTTCTGGCCTCCACAATGGTGAGACAATAAATTTCGGTTGTTTTAAGCCACCAAGTTTGTGGTAAATTGTTATGGTAGTCCTAGGAAGCTAGTGCAGCTGATTTAGAGAACTCTAAGTGGCTTGGCAGAGGGTGTATGGAGGCATGTGGTTGGACTTGAACCTGGAAAGGATAAACTTAAGTCAAAAAGGGGAGTTTCTTGTGGCCATGAGATATATACAGTTGTTTTACTCACACAAGGTAAACATAGCCCTAATGTAAAATGAAGGGGCAGCAAATGTGGGTGAACTTTCATTCATTCAATAAGTATTTATTGAGTAACTTTAGTTGGGAGTGTGGCAGGGGTTAGGGCTAGAACAAGAAGCATGGAAGAGGCTCTACCCTGAAGGAGCTCAGCACCCCGGGTAGGAGACTGTTTGGCAGATAAGCAGGTAATTACAATACAATGTGGAACAGGTAAATACAGGGTGCTAGCCAATGAGAGGTTGGTGGGCAGAAGGGATGGGAGGGGAGAGAAGGGGGAGATATAGTTCAAAAGCTATGCTCCATGAGAGAAGAGTTAGTACGTCTTGCTCACCTCTCTATCTCTTGATAGGAAAGGGCCTGGCTCATAGTAGATGTTAGATAAATATGTTAATTGCATAAACAAATGAATGAATGAATGAATGAATGAATATAGCTTGAAGTTACACCTAATCTCAAACCAAAAGAATGAAGAAGGATAGCCAGATGAGGTATTACTAGAAGGTAGCTGTAATAGTTTTCCTTGGTTGCTCAAGCAAATATCATGCAATGGGTTGGCTTAAACAATGGGAATATATTAGCTCACAGCTTTGGGGCTAGGATAAAGTCCAAATCAAGGCATCATCGAGGTGACGCTTTTTTCCCAATGATTAGCCTTCTGGGGCTAGCTGCCAGTGATCCTTGGTCCTAGGGCTTCTTTATCACATGGCAATGCACATGTCAGCCTATCCTGGCTTCTCCCTTCTCTTTCAGGTTCTGTTGACCTTCAGCTTCTTGTTTCCCATGGCTTTTTCTCTCTATGTTTGAATTTTATTCTGCTTATAAAGGAGTCCAGTCGTAGAATTAAGACCCATCCTGATTGAGGTGGGCCACACCTTCACTGAAGTAACCTCATCAAAAAGTCCTATTTTCAATGGGTTTACAACCACAAAGAATGAATTAAGTTTAAGAACATGTTTTTCTGAGGTACACACAGCTCCAAACCATCACAGTAGCCCATCTAAAACTTTCAGAAACACAAACAAGAGTGGATCTTTCATGACAAATTCCTTAATTTTTGGTTTTCCCACATAAATTTACTCTCATACTTTACCCAACCACCTTTGTTACCTATAGTTCCAATTCCAAAGCCTTTTCTTCTGGAAGACAGATCCTAGCACTGGCTTGATACCAAGTGGGTGCTCAATAAAAACGTATTAGATGAATGAATGGGTATGTGGGTGGGTGGGTAGGTGGATGAATGAATGAGGGAGTGGGGAGTGAGGGAGTGAGTCATCTGCAAGAAATCTGGATATACTGAAGTACTTTTACATAATGTTACCTCACTACATGTGCTTTTCTAGTCCACTGGAAGGACTGTGAAAATGTGGTCAATGAAATTTAAATACAATTTTTAAAAAGATACATAAATAATAATTATGACAAGTTTTGTCCAGGAATTTCTGCTCCCATTAAAAGAAAAAGGCAAAAATGCAAATTCCACAATTACTATACAGCCCATTATATTACATAACAGAGCCATAAAGGAAGAGTGTTAATTAAGCCCCATTAGGAAAGAAAATCCTACCAAAAAAATTAACTATTGAAACCATGTGAAGGAATGTTTTTTCTTCCTTTAAGCATATTCTTCCTTGTTAAAAGCATTTACGTTTTCTCAAAGTTAATACCTTTATCCACACAGTTCAACATTCCAAAGGCAAAACCTAACTGTTATCCATATAAGGCATCTGTTTTCCATGTATACCAATTTTTTCAGAAATTCTTCAAATATCATATTTTAATGATATCTAAACTTGCCACATGTACAGGACTTAGAAAGATCAGCAGTCCATGAGTTTGTATGGCATTCAAATACAATGAAATTATAAAAATAGGAACTAAACCTGAGAAAAATAATTAAGGGTAAGTGCAAAGTTTTCCTAAAAAGAATGTCATCCCAAGGTTTTTATAATCACAAAATATTGATGTCCAACTATACTCATAGAAAATCATATCATATAAAAATTTTTGTGGATGTTAATATCATCATCACAGTATACAATTAAGTGGAAAAAGCAGGTTACAAAATAATATGTAAAACAATCCAAATACATGCTTGCGTCTGTGTGCACACAAACATACACAGGGGACCTGGAAATATCTCTCCAAGATATTAACAGTGGATAGGGAAGCGGATGTGACTCAAGCAATTGGGCTCCCATATACCATATAGGAGGTCCAGGGTTCGATTCCCGGGGCTTCATGGTGAAAAGCAAGCTGGACCAAGCAGCGAGCTGGCCCATGTGGAGAGCTGACACAGCAAGATGACACAAAAACAAAGAGACACAAAAGAGAGAGTAAGAGATGCAGCAGACCAGGGAGCTGAGGTGGTGCAAGAGATTAAGTGCTTCTCTCCATTCCAGAAGGTCCCAGGATCAGTTCCCGGTGCCGCCTAAAGAGAAGACAAGCAGATGCAGAAGAACACACAGAGAGCAGATAGCAAGCGCAAAAACAACAGGAGGAAGAACTAAATAAATTCAAAACTAAACAAAAAAACCATGGCTATTTCTAGGTGGTAGGACTCTGAATGACTCACATTTTAGCCTTGTCACATGTATCTGTATTTTCTCTTTTGTTTTTTTTTACAATGAACAGCACTTTTACAACTTAATAAAGGTTATTTTAATGTTTAAAAAATTACAACTTTAGCTTTTAAGAAATGTGCTCATGCCCACAATTTAGGTGATGAGATGCTTTTGTCATCTTGCCTTAATAAAGAGGCCCTGGGTTTCCATCTCAAGTTCGTTTATCTCTGCAAACTTAAAATGTTTGGGTTTTTTATTTTAAAAAAAGAATGAGGTCAAAATATTCATATCTCAAAATATTACAATATGCCTCTTCCATTCTTTCCAGTTTTGCTTTTTTTTTTTTTTTTTGGTCCCTTGTCTCTTGTATTTGTAATTAATTTGATGAGATTTGGGTTAATTGAGCTTTGCCATGTGTGCACATGTTTTATAAGTGTGATGTTTCCCATACGTTATTTAATAAAACCATGTCTTACTAAATTTTTTAACTCAATTTACAATACCCCTCAGTTTCCAAGGTGACATCTTGCCACTTTAAAAAAATCTAAGTATTAAGTTGTACCTTTCTTATTTATCTGTAATTGTGTCTCCCATTCAAAAGAAATGGATGATTCTCTAGTGTACACACACATCTATTTTTAGAAACAGAAATTTTGATTAACAAAAACTATCATAGATATCTACTCAATCCCTTTTTTTTTTGTTGTTCAGTGAGTTGTGTTTTCCAGAAGATAAAGAATATTGGAAGAAGGCCAAGAAAGACTGGGGGCAGTGTCACCATTTATCATGAAATTCACATAGAGTTCCACTTTCAAACATTTCTATTATATTTGCAGCCCTTTAGTTTGGAAAATATTATTTCCTTAGGTAAATGACTAAGAACTCAAAAATACCAATGCAATGAAGGAGGTGTCTTGAATCTGTTTGCTCATAGAATAATAAACCTACTCAGACCTTTTGCCTAAGGCTGGGAGGAAAATTATAGCAACATGAAGTTTTAAGGAATGAAAATATTGAAATAACAGAAGCAGGGAGGAAAGAATTGTAGGTATGATTGTATACAGGAATTCTGTATAGAATTTAATGGTAAAAATCATGGCCCCGGGGTCAGATGAAACTAGGTTTATAATCCTTAATCAGCCACTTTCTAGCTGTGTCAACTTGGACTTGGCACTTAACTCCCAAATAGCTTCAGTCATCTCATCCATAAAAAGGGGTAGAGATGGACCTATTTCACAAGGTCTTTGTGGAAATTAAATGAGATAATCCATGTAAAACACTTCACAGAGTGCCTGACGCATAGTAAGCATTCCAGAAGTGTCGGCCATCATCATTTCCAAGATTTCACCTTCTGCTCTGTAGACTGGTTGTCATGAATATGCACTGGAAGTAGATCATCAGACACAGAAAAGATGGTGGCAATGTCTATGAATTGCCTAATAATTTTTGGTGGTAAATAAAGTATTATTCTGTCCTCCATCTACTATAGCCTGACCTTGAAAGTGTTTTCCAGACTGCAGTGAAAGTCACAGGAGTTCAAGCCTGCAGTCCCAAAAGGAATGTGGCTCTTAAAAGCTACAGAAGACCACAGATATGGGGCAGTTAACTTATCAAGAGGAAGTGGGCTCTGGTTTTCTTTGCAGGCCTCACATCCAGGAGCTGCAAAGTTGAGTCACCAGCTTGCTATCTGACCCCAAGCCAGCCACTTAACCTCTCCCTGACCCCATTTCCTTACTTAAAATCAACTCTCTGCTCATGTTCTATTGAAGTCATTATCTCTTGCCACAAGAATTGGTAGTGACTGAGGTGTCCTGTTGATTTTTAAAATTAATTATTCGGTGTGTTAGGGTCACAAAATAGAACTGTAAAAGGTTTGGAAACAAGTAGATCCAGCTATGCTTTTCAGTGTTTGGGTATTATTTTAAGAGCTCTCTTCCTAGAATAAAATCACGGACCCAGGCAATAAGCTTTGTCTGACACTATGACCCTAGTTTCTGATGAAGCTTTCTTGTGTTGGTATTTCTGGGAGTGACAGAACATGAGAGAACAGGAGCCCCTTTGTCAGAAGGTAGTCAAGAGGGAAATAAATTTTAGTTATTTAAAGAGCGTTTCGGACAAGCTAGGCAGTGTCATTTGTTAGAAAACTAAACCAGGAGTTTGCATTATTGGATTTTACATTCAGCCATGTCTCCTTCTTGGACTGGGATAGTTTGCACAACTATGGGTAGTCATAGGAGTATTCCCCTGAACTAATGAGTTTTCTCAACTACCCACTTACTCAAAATAAACACATATACCCCTAAATACTCACTCAAATTTCTCACCTTTCTGGTTTCTATTGTGAACACTTCGAGTGTAGAGATGTGTTGTCTTTGTCCCTGCTCACACAATGGTCCATAAATGTTCATTGACAAAGAAGTTCATGAAGGAAATTGTGTCTAAAATATCAAGTCTAAAATTAACTGAAGTTGGCCCCATTTATAAGAGCTTTTCAAAACTTCAACCCTTTTCATCTGCGCATTCTCCTGCCTTCTTGATGACTCAAAGTCAAATAACCATTCATTGATTTCCTGGCCTATAATGGAGTAACTGTTCTGTTTCCTCCCTTGCTACCAGAAGCAGCTCTTTCTGCGTCTAATTTGGTCCTTTCAATGTCTGGAGAAATTAGATTTTTTTTTAAGTGCATCAGTTAGAGTTAGGTTCAGGCAAGATTCCATCTTCTCTCTTTAAATTCTAAGGTGTGTAACAGAAACTCAACTGCAGTAGCTCGACCACAAATGTGTGTCCTCTTACGTAAAAGAAAATCAGAGGTAAAAGGAACTCCATGTGTTAACAGAGATCCTTTGGTCTTTGGTCTGCCATATGCAACTTGCATTGTCTAAAAGGGTTGCTGCAGCTCCAGTAGTTACAGCCACATTCCAAGCAGTAGAAAGAATGAAGGGAAGAATAACAAAAGGGCAATCTCTTCTCCTTACAGAACTGTCCTGGAAGTCCTACCAACATTTCTATTACATCTATTTAGGCACATGACCATCCCTAGCTAAAAGGGAGGCTGGGAAATAGAATGCCATCCTTTAGCTGATGGATGCATGGCTATCCCAAATAAAAGTTGACATCTGTTACTAAGGGGAAGGGGAAAGCGGACATTGGGATAGGTCATGGTTCTCAAAATATGGTTCCCCAGACAAACATCACCTGTATCACCTGAGAACTAGTTAGACATGCAAATTATCAGGCCCCACCCATGAATCAGAAATTCTAGAGGTGTGGCCCAGCAATGTGTTTTAACAAGTCCTCCAGGTTTATCTGATGCACGATAAAATTTAAGAACTAAGGGATAGGCAATAGCCAACTCTGCCACAACAGGGATGAATTTTGTATAATATGAGGGTTAATGGGCCTGTGCGAACTCATGCAGGGTATGGCATAAATGTTTAGCTCACTAGCTTTATTACATGTATTTCAGAGACTCCAATGGCTTCTGCTTGTTTATTTTATTTTAATTTTTTATTTGCTTGTTCTCAAGATGCAGAGATTACTGGAAATCTGACCTTCTGATAAGCAGCAGTGTTACTGGATTATCAGGAATGAAGCATTAAAAGTAACATATTATCACTGTGTGCCAGTATGGAAAACAGGCAAGATTCCATCCTCTCTCTTTAGATTCTAAGGTAGTACTTTGCAACCTCTTAAAACCCATGCCTTCTTTTAAAAACATAAAAATCATAAGTCTTCCTTAACTATTATGTGAAAAAATTAAATGTTGAGACTAGAAAAAGTCAGGTAATGATTTTAGAATATGCTTTTGAAAATATGCAGACACTTGCACACACCTTGGGGGGGGGGCTCCTGAATTTACACCTATCACACCACTACCACCTGCTTTAGGAATCGCTATTCAAAGGCAAAGGCTATAGGAAATAAAATAGACAGACGCAAATTGTTGGTAGATGATTTCACAAGAGTCTGGGTAAAGAAACGAATGGACCAATATCACTGGGTCCAGATCTGATTATTTAGCTAGCTGATAAATCATCTACCAAATTGGAAAAGTAAGCTGGAGATCTGATCCAAATCAACAGTAGTGTTTTATTGATTCAGCCTGACTTAAAAAGGGACATTAAGGTTAATGAACCAACATTAAAGAGATAATGAATTTAAATCAAACCCAAGTTGACAGTGTATTTAATAGACAAAAGAGTTGTGAGAAAGCATATTTAGAGCTTACAATAACATGTAGATCAGTCCTGGCATTTCAGTGATGCAGTAACTTTGTTGAATGAATGAGTGGACTTGATATACTGTTAGGCAAAGACCAGGAAATGATGAGAATGAAATGGTCAGATGAAGGGAACATGAGCTAACTGGGCATAGATAAACAGTCCCAGAGGTAGCCTACTTATTTATTACAAATGTCTTCAATTCCATATGTGCAATAAGCACTTTGCTGTAGACTGAATAAAGTACAACTACTATCGTGATGGGTGGAGGGTACCAGATAATATCCAAATCCACAGAGATAAAACAAGGAAATCTCAAAGGAGAAAAGATGCTTTTCCCAATCACCCAGAAAAATATTCAAAACCTGGTAGGAAGAGCACAGCTTCAGGCTCTGTGGAGCATTTCCGGGTCACAGTGCTTCCCAGGGGGTTCCAACAAAGTAGCCTCTTAAGACAGAGAAGAGAGGATGCCACACCCTAGAAGGTTTGATAGCACATCCCAAAGCTGTACCCAGCACCAAGCTTGAAATGTCTTCAAAGTTTTAGCTTAAACATGCAAGAAGATTTTGTATTCTACTCCACATTGTTTGTTTTCATTTTCAAAGTTTTCACCAACATTAAAATACAATTGCCATATTTTGCAGTTCCTTACATCTTCCGTACCTCCTAGTACCCTTGGAGTATACATAGCCTAGTTTAAAAACTGGAAAACCTTACCTACAAATAACCCAGAGGGTTATTGTGCCTAACCGTGCTCGAATATTTCAAAACCACTTAGATCACTTTTATTGAGGTTTAAAAGAAACACAGCCCTTGGGTATTTCTAAATTATATTCTGTCAACACACTTAACTGGGCTTCCCCTCACTTCCAGAACTGAGAGTAGAAATAGGGAAGATTGTAACCTGTCAGATGACAGTTATCACCAGCACAAGGGAATGAAGGACAAAGATTTTATGGATTAGTTTCCCTGAAAGATCACTGACATGGACTACGATGGTGTTTCTCAGACACGATGTGGCAGTTTGAATTTGGTGAATCCCAAAAAGAGAAAGATCCATTCCTGTGGGTGTGAGACCCTTTCAATTGGACTATGTCAGTGAGGTGTAACTCGGGTTGAGTCTCCGCCATGTTGCTGGGTCTGATAAAAATGGAGATACAGAGAGAGACACACAGGGAAAGGGAGCCGCCATATTTGATCCTGCCATGTGAGAGAAAGGACTCCAGTTTTGCCTGCAGCTGGGCTGCAAGGAGAGAAGCCCCTGAGAGGCTCAAAGAGGCTGAGGCCCAGGAAAAGAGGAACCATATGCCTGATAGCTTACAGCTGAACTTGGGAAGAAAGAGAAGCAGCCAAGACCGATAGAGGAGGTGTGGAAAGAGACAAGCCCTATGCCTGGTTGCCCTTAGCTGAGCTCCTAAAGCCAACAGATTCTGGAGGGGAAGGCAGAGACCTCGGCATTGCTTCGCCACGTGGCAGCTGACTTTGGTGTGAAAGCATCTCTGCCAATGCCTTAATTTGGACATTTCATGACCTTGGAACTGTAAGCTTTTACCCCAAGTAAATCCCCATTATAAAAGCCAACATATTTTTGGTACTTTGTATCAGCAGCCCTTTGGCAAACTAAAACACATGAGTAATGTCAGAATTCCTTTCAAAGGGAAAT
Organism: Cabassous unicinctus; assembly: GCA_029593785.1. NCBI lineage: Eukaryota > Metazoa > Chordata > Mammalia > Cingulata > Chlamyphoridae > Cabassous > Cabassous unicinctus. The sequence goes on along the minus strand of JAQZBX010011272.1, from coordinate 20,954 downwards.
TATCTTTTAATTTTAAGGAAAGTACAGACCCATCCACTTTTGACTTAAATGGCTTTTATCAAAATGTTACTGGACATAAATGTAAAAGCATAGAACTTTGGCATTAACTGTTTCTGCTTATGTTCTTACACAACTATAAAACCAAAGCAAAATTGCATATTAAATAAAAAACAAAACTAACAGATTAACAGCTTTAACTTGTGACCAATGTTGTTCTACAGAAAATAAATCTCTCAATGTGAATAAGATTCTTTTTATTACAACTGGGTTTTTTGAGTAAACATAAATGCACACTTGAGCACAGAAATTACAAGACTTTACTCAGTTATAAAGTACTCGCCAAGATGAACAAGAATATGCTTACATACTTTTTTAAAATTATCATCAAAATGAATAAACAGAAATTTAAAATTCTCATAGAAAATACACAGACTTCTAGGAGCATATCCATAGACAGAAACTGTCCTCCACCCCCAGTTTTAGATGCATTGGTCTAGTGGGGGGAAGAAAGAAATATAAATATGATGAGATTTTTTATGCTGCATTGCTCTGATCTGTTTATATCTCTGTGTCCACCTCTAAACAAAAGTGGAGACAGAAAGAATGTACTATCTGGTTCCTCATTGTATTCCCAGGTCCAAATGCAGTGCCTGGTACATAGAAGGCCCTAAAAATACATTGAATGAATGAATGAATGAAGTTCATAGAATTATATGAGAGGATTATAATCTAGGTACTGATCAACAGAGTAAGGAAAAGTCAGTCCAAGTGTCAAGGGAAGATGTGCAATGACCAAAACTTTGGGTATTATCAGTAGACTTATCTCTCATCCAAAAGGATGATCTGTCACTAGATGATCACAGCAGTGTTGAGATGCAGTCTGGAAAACCACTGGAGTTACTTGTGCTGCCGCCAGAAGAATTGGAGGAAATTGTGATCCTGAAGCCTGACGTCACCAGTTCCTGAAATAGTTTATATTTTATTTTCCTAACAGGTTCTTTCTGGAACCCAAGGAGATATGTAAATATGTTTGCTAAATGCTTGTCAATTTATATGAATATTAAACTTTAAAGGGAGATGGAATCGGTCATTTAAATAAATTTTTAAAGTAATAATAATAGCAGAATTGTGAAATATGATCATGGGCTTATGGTAATAATTTTATTTTTCTACTAAACAAAGAGAAGCTGGAAAGACACTAATTGCCCTAGATAACCAAAATTATTCTTTTTTTGCCAAAACTTCTAGAACATAAAAAAAATTTTTTTTCTAGGTGCAAAATTTTTCTAGGTGCAAGCAAGGGCAGTGAAAAAGACCCTCTCCTTTTGAAGGAGGGAAAAGACAAGTTTTTGTGTGTACAGAAAATTAGAATTTGTAGTCATTTTTTCCACCTCCTAAGAAGATAAAAATAGTACTATATTCTCCATACAAAGGTCTAACAAGTAACAATACCATTTGTTTTATCTGTCCTATGGAATAGGTGTGATAGGAAAGACTGATCAGATGGCTAGTAAGAATGGAGGAAATTATACAAAAATAATTTCCTTATCCATGTAATTTAAGATGCAAAGGGGAATTTGTTTTAAATAAAATCTTTCCATATTGAGAGTTTGTGATTTGAAAGTTGCTTTCTTTTTGTGTTAACTTCCTCAATACCCTTTTTATCTTAAAATATGATGTAATTACAATGGTAGACACCTGAACTGGAAATTCAGAGACCTAGAATAGGATATATAAGCCACAACTTTCTGGTTGGATTGCTACTTGATCAACCAATCAATCAATCAAAAATTATTTTGGGCATTTAACTTATGACTAACATATGTTCTTTTCTATATTTTCCCTGACTGAGTTTTTTTTAATTAACATTTAAATATATGTATCATCTGTAAATTCCTTTGTATAATGTGGAGGATGAGTGGATGTCTGGATGGATGGATGGATGTCTGGATGGATGGATGGATGGATGGATGGATGTTGGACATATATGTGGATGCATATATCCAAACAGAAATAAAATGCTGCTAGTACATAGAACAGTAAAGTACATAAGACAACATATATTAAAGCATCAAAGTATATAATACAGACTCTAGTGCTGCGGGAATTCAAGAGTTAATAATAGATGGATTGACAAGAAAGTGTTTATGTCTTCTAGTCTCACACACCCCACAAAACTCCAACATCAAAACAATAAGCTAGATTTTCCTGCTCTATATCAAGGCTGTGGACATTGCTTGAAAAAAAATCATACGGTTTCTTTCTCCCCTTCCCCTCAGTGGATGTTCAAACATTTACTACTTTCTTCCAGCTCTCTAATTCTTCTCACCCCTCACTCTCAGAAGTTTGCAACTCCAACCACCCAAAGAAATTTGAAGAAATCAGATATGAATTTCATCAATCTCTTTGTTGTCAAATCCAGTGAATACAGTGTGATCCTTGACTTTCTTGACCTCTCTGAAGCATTGACACTGCTCACTGTTTCATCCCTGTTTAAACACTCTCTTCAACTCTGCAACCATTGATGCTCCTCTCTCTTGAGTTCTCCCTACTTGTCAGGCTTTTCCTTCCTAGATCCCTTCATTGGTTCTTCTTTCTCAGTTTATATTTGCTGTTTATATCAGTCAGGGATCGCCACAGTAATGTTGTTTAACTAACCATCCCCAAACTCAAGGGTTTACAATAACAGACATTTATTCTTATGCTCTCAAGTCTGCAGTTGAATTGTAGTTCAGCCAATCTCGGGTGAGCTCAGTTTCAGGCTGTCTGATGGATTTGAATCCAGGCTGCAAGTTGGGCTCAAGTCTACTGTGTGTATTCTGGGCCCAAGCTGAAGGGAAGGCAGCAGTTCAGAATCTGCTCCTCTCACAAAAGATTACCAGAGCACGAGAGAGGAAGCCCAACTGCACAAGCACATTTCAAGCCTCTGCTCATGTCATGTCCACTAATATCCCATTAGCCAAACTAAGTCATATAGCTAAGCCCACCATAAAGCCACTGCAAAGTGGGGATGTGTATCATTCAATTACCAGGAAGTAATTCAATTTAGTTTTCCAAGGTTATTTCCTCAGAGCTTTTCCCTTCTTATCTCTTCTTGGATTCTATCCATACCATTATATGCTAATGACCCCCAAATCTATAGAATTTCAATCCAGATTTTTCTACTGATCTCTAGACATACATAACTATTTGCCAGATCTCTAGTTGGAAGTCTCATAGGCATCTGAAAATGCAAAACAAAGTGAAAACTGAAGGAACTGCATGTCTTACCTCTTAATACATACAGAGCCCAAAATGTAACTCTCATCCAATTAATATTTATTGAGAAGTTATTATGTGGCATGCACTATTCTAGGGACAGAAGTCAGATCAGTGGGGAAAAAAAAGTTTAAAAGATTGCTACTCTCGGGAAGCAGATGTGGCTCAAGTGATTGAGCTCCTGTCTGCCATATAGGAGGTCCAAGGTTCAATTCCCAGGGCCTCCTGGTAAAGGCAAGCTGGCCCACATGGCAAGCTGGACCGTGTGGCAAGCTGGCTCGAGCGGAGAGCTGGCCCAAGAGGAGAGCTGGCCTGCACGGAGTGCTGGCCCACATGGAGTGCTGACCCGAGCAGAGTGCTGGCCCATGCAGGAGAGCTGGAGCAGTAAGATGATGCAACAAAAACACACAGAAGAGAAACAATAAGAGACACAGCATACCAGGGAGCTGAGGTTGTGCAAGAGATTAAGTGCCTCTCTCCCACTTCAAAAGGTCCCAGAATCAGTTCCTGGTGCCACCTAAAGAGAAGACAAGCAGACACAGAAGAACACACAGCAAAATGACACAGAGAGCAGACAACGAGGTGGGGCAGGGAGAAATATAAATAAATAAATAAATCTTTTTTTAAAAAAAGATTGTTACTGTCATGTAGCTTACATTCCACATGCTTGTTAAATAAATTTAAATTTCATGTATCTTTCAGGGTTCCATCACTATGTTATGATATGTAATACAGAATGGGGATTTATTATTGGGGTTACCCCTTACGTAATTGTGGGAGTTGATGGAGCAGTCCATGCAGCCTGTTAGCTCTGTGACTTAAGGTTGATCTACCATAGCCAAATCACTGTAGGTCAGCCAGACTGACAACTGGGGTGGGGGAAGAGGAATGTGGATGAAACAAGGACAAACTAGAAACCACAAAGATAAGGTGGGACCCATGAGGACAACTGGAACCCACAAGGATACTGGAATCTTGCGGTCGGTCTCTCACCACCTCCAACCTCTATGTCCTGGGTAACCTACTGGTGCCCTTCCCCAAAGAGCTGCACATGCACTTGGCTCAGCACTTGGGGAAGTTGATGGAGGAGATCTGGTGAGAGCTGGAGGAGCCACACAGGTCTGAGAATTGCCCCATACCAACAAGGTGAGCCAGCAGACCTACAGAAACAAGCTCTAGTGGTTGTGGCGCCTAGTGCGTAGCACCCACCCTCAGAATAGGATATGCTGTAACTTCACTCCCACTTACCAAATCTTGGACAGAACATCTCCTGTGGCCAAAACTAGCCCAAGACTTACAGGGGAAAGAATTCTGGGAAATGTAGTTCTACAGCAGCTAAGTCAACACAGTACAAAGCCATAGCAGTTTGTTAAAAAATAATACTAATATGGATGAGTTATGACTTAAATGCAACGTGAATGGTGTGTAGAATTTGGATAATCCTAGAGGTGAGAGGATTCGCCCAAAAGGCAAAAGGGAAAAATAAGTCTGACAGTTGGTCATAGTAAGCAGTTTGGCCAATCTTCGGAGGCTTATTTTTTTAGAAAAGCAAGATTAATAATACACTGCCTGTTAGGGATCTTACAAAGATTTGGTGGAACCTGGTTAAAAGATGCTGGTGATATACAAATGCCAACTGTTAAGTGTGTTTAATTATTTGTTTAATTTAAGATACTACATAGAGACAAGAGAGTCCAATCTTTACATGTACAACAACTCTCAGGCCACTCAGGAGCTACTTACTAGTCTAAAGGAGAAATTTATTGGTGACCTAAAATAAATGCACCAAAGCTGTGACCAAAGTACATGTAGGTAGTAATTTACTCTCCTGGAAGCATCTGGCTCATCACTTTTACTGTAGTTTTCACGCATATTCTGAAGAAGGTGCCAATCACTTGACTATCTGGGTACAATTTATACAATTTAAACCAGATGTCACATTGCAATGATGGAAAGAAGGTTCTGTTTGGAGAAATGCTGAAGGATATACGCAAGACACAAGACATGCAGCTGGCCCTGAAGCAGAGCCCACAGGCATGGCTCCTGCTAAGCAAGCTTTAAAGTATAAGTTGACCTGTTGTACCCCCAAACATTCTCTTTCTTTATCCTTTTTCCCTTTTGCCCTCTTGCTTGCCATCTACTCATCATTCTCTCTGGTTCTAAGGAAAGACGCCAATAAAGTAATTCACACTAAGGTGTAAAACCCTGATAAGACAGCAATAGGATATTAGCAAGGTCATAAGCCAAGGAAAAACATACTAGCAGTGAGATTTCAGGGAATCTTGAGCCAATAAGGGAGGAAATAACCTTCTCCAGATTCCCTCAAACTATTCCTTCTACTCGTTGAAGGCCTGCCCTACCCACTGTCTATCACAGAGGAATCACAGATGGTAAGAATGAGCATTGTTTTTCCTCAGTGCTAGTCTTCCCCCATGGACTCCAGATGTAGGGGGAAACTTCAGCTCACCATTTGTGCTTGTTTTTTAGGAACGATTTAAGTGTGCTAACTAGTAACAGGCCAGCACTATCCCCTCCTGTACGTTGCTTTTTCTCCTGACTGAAACCTATGAGCAGTATGCTCAAAATATCTTTCTCAACATCTCTTTTTCTTTACTACTATTGAACTCTCTCTACAAAATCATTGACTAGGATATATAAATGGTGATAGATGATAGATAGATAGATAAATAGATAGATAGATAGATAGATAGATAGACAGACAGACAGACAGACAGGTGATAGAGATAGATAGATGATAGATAGATAGATAGATAGATAGATAGATAGATAGATAGAGAGAGAGAGAGAGAGATAGATGATAGATAGATAGAGATGATAGACAGATGATAGATAGATAGATAGATAGATGATAGATAGATGACAGATAGATGATAGATACATAGATAGATAGATAGATAGATAGATAGATAGATAGATAGATAGATAGATAGAATGGATAAAAACCTACCATAAAGGGGAAATGTGAATTTTCAAACAAGAGAACCCAAAAATAAATGAAAAACAAAGCAGCCTGAAAAGATTTCCATTGAGGATGTCAGAAAGGCTTTCAAAACCAATGCTTGGATTTGCACACTGTACAGAACTGTACGTCTAGTGCTCAAAGTGCCTAAAGAAGCAACCTTAATGGTCTAGACTTGCAGGCAGCCGTCCTACCCAGCGCTCTGCCTTCCCCCACTGATCTAATCCTCTTCATCCCCAACCCTGAAGCACCTCAGATGTATTTAATGCCAAGCACTGTATGGGGGCCCCAATTTACTGGAACCAAAGGCAAAAAACAAAGCTATGAAATTGTTTAACTGGTCTGGCAAAGCTAAGCTACACTTTGAGAGAGAGAAACAGCAGAGCTGCAGAAAAGAGAATTCTAACCATCCAGATGCCCATAAATGACCTCCCTGCTTTGCCCAGTAGTACATTTCCTCCCTATGAGAACATCTCTCCCAAGACAGTGACGGTTATTCAGCTTTTTATCTTTCACCTACATATCATCTTCTTAAACATCTACCCAAATAGCAAAAGACCAGTAGCAATGAGAGAAGGGCTTTTAAGGTAATTTAATATGACTTCAGAAACCACAGCCAGGAGACAAATACATCGGTGGATATATTTTTCTTTTTAGAATGACCAAAATTTACTCATCGTGAAATCCTCTGTTGTAAGCATGTCTCAAAGGATTGCAAAACAAAAGCTAAATTCACCGGCTCCTTCCTTCCTTGCTAAACAAGGCTCACCCAGTCCCTTGGGGCAGCCAGCAAACAGAAAGGGTTTGCACCTGCCCCTCAGGGCCAGAGACTGAGTCCAAGAAGGGACCTAAAGACATGAAGCCTGGGTAGAGGAGGTCCCAAACTCCACCCAGAGTCTAGGGCACAGAACCAAGCCACTTGGATGGAAGTCCAACATTTGGGTGCATGTTAATCAGCACCAAACTTGGTGTTTCCCTGCAGCAGGCACAGAACCAGCATGATGCACCAACCGGTACACAGGCCTGGATTTCTTGCCAAACCCTTGGGCAAGCTGGATCTGGTCTACATTATTTAATTTGATTTCTGGCTAGAATGATGGATGAGGTCCAAGCCCTAGTAAATCTTCATACCCTCAATAGTTCCCAGGAATTCGAGTCAGTTCTGGCACCTCCATGAAGTCGTCACTCAAACTACATACCCTACTCTTCTCCTCCGCTAGCAAACAAGCAGCTTCCAAGCTAGGAACTGGAGATTTCCAAGCTGGAGATAGACGGGAATTAGGAAAGATATTAAAAATTAAACTCATACTGAACAAAATGCATTTTTTTCTATAGCAAGTGTTCTTAATCAGGGGTCCGTGAGCTTGAATTGAAATTCAAAAAAAACATTATTCTTGTGGGGACATGTTGGTGTGGGTGTGAAATATTTATTAAATAACACACAGTATAGTGTGGACTTAGTAAAGGGTCTGTGGTTTTCACCTGACTGGCAAAGGGGTCCATGGAGCAAAAAAGGTCAAGAACCCCTGTTCAATAGTCATCATCCATCGCAAGACTTTTTATCCTAACTCTGGCTATCTTATAAGTGTTTGGAGCTTAGAACCAATTTTTGGTTCATCTTGGTATCCCCAAGAAAACTAGCAACAAAATTTTGTTGAATTGAATTGTCCTTGCTAGAAATGCAGTACCTATCACAGATCACATAGTCCCTTGTGCTAAACTTACTTATATATTATGTTGAATTACTTGTATACCACATTATGAGCTCATAGAAGACTGGAGCTGTAATAGGTGACCAATAGATAGGTTTGTCAAATAAATGAAATCAGAGAAATCATGAATTTCTCAGAAACATGAAAAAATTCAACTAATTTGGGTTTATTATTTTAAAATCATCTAGTACCTAATTTATTTTAGCACCATTGCTAAGAAGTTGCAGAATGATAAACATGAGTTTTAACCTCCTCTTCTTTATTCTCATAGGTGCAGAGGGGAAAGACGAGATGCCCCCCAACGTCAAAGGTTTAAAGAGCTGAAGAATCATCCCCTGACTAATAGAGCCCTTTCTGTCCTGGCAGGGTGGCTTGGTAAGCCCTCTGCAAGGGGAAGGGTTCTGGTGGTATTGAGTCTGTGGGTGTTGGCATCTGGTCTCTGGGGCTCCTTCCAAAACAGCTGGAGCTGGGGCACAGACATGTTCTCAAAGTCACTTTTTCTCTCTCAAACACATTAGGCGTTTGGCTGCTTGGACCAAATGGTTCCCATGGATACTTCTTATATCAAGAATCATAAGAAGACAACATACCATTTGATTAATGCATTTTCAATGTCAATAAATTCAAATTGGTGAGCATAGTTAGAAAACAGGAAGCTACTGAATAAAGGTGAAAATCTGATGCAAATCAGCTTCCTATGAGATACAGATTATGATACAATTCATTAAATGAAACAGTAATTTTCAGTGGGTCTAGAAAATAGAACCCAGATGACATCTTAAATACATACCATTCTAATTTTACCCAAGCTAAATAATTGTATGCTATTATAATAATACACACTATTACTAGCTAATAATAGGGTTGCATTCATATACTAAGCACTTTACAAACTACAAGTACAATGGTATCTGCAGTAATGGTTATCATCAAGTTTGCAAAAAGTTTGCTGCTTCTGTTTTCACATGCTCACGTGCCCTCGTACAACTGAGTTTTCCACAATCCTTAGATTTAGAGTTTTCCTCTGATCCTTAGAGAGAGAAGTCACAAAGCGGTGAGTAGATGAGAAAGATGAGGGACGTATTTGCTGCTTGCAAACTGTTTTGTTTAATAAAGAAGAGCAGGGGTCTAGGAAACAAACTAATCTGGATTTGAGACCTGGCTTTTATTTACAAGCTGTGTGACCATGGGCAAGTTACTTAACCACTCTTTCCTAACCAGTAAAAATGGTGATACTAATACCTCTTCAGAAGCCGATGCAAAGATTAAGCCAGAAATTGTAAGTGAAAATGCTTCACATCATGTTTGGGAGATAGTACATGCTCATAAGTATTTAGTTTTCTCCTTTATCTTGGAATTCGCAGCAGGCACTGGGGAGCCCGGAGTGCCTTGGTCCCCCCACACTTTCTCCACCCTCTCCTTCCTCAAATTTCTGTCCTCCAGTCTCCTTTATTCTCAGGCCACATGATTTCCTTGCTCTCAGAGAGCTGAGATTTCAATGAGTTAGAAGGGTAACAAGGGAGGATTATTTTTTTTTTTTTTAGGAAGGTATAAAGCAGTATCAAACAGAGGAGATGTTCTGTGGGATCTTTAATTCAGAAAAAAATAAATAAAACACAGGCTGAAAGATCCAAGTTGCCTGCTCTGGAGACTGGCATGGTGATGTATTCAATGGAGACGGCAAGGAAAATTCTGTGTGGTGACCTAACTAGATAACCACATGAGTTTTCTTGCTTTCCGGGAATTCGTGCCCTTTAATAACTAAAGTTCCTCTTGTGTTGAGAATGTCTTTGCCCTACTTTAGAAGCTTTGGAACTCTCTCAGGCCACTGAAGGGAACAAAAACCTTAAAACTGAAAACTTGTCATATGGTTTCCCTTTAGGATATGTTTAGTTCAATCAGGGAAACATAATTTACCTGGAAGATTTATTACGCATTTTCCAAAAGGTAGATATTTACTCTTTCCTCATCACCAGGCTTAGGCACAATTAGGTCATTAACCCTCCAAACATTCCTTTGAGGGTGGGAGTGAATTTCCTCGTAACCATTATGGTCAATCTGAGGTCAGAGGTAAGCAAAAGGTTAGGTATCACAGAGTCTAGGGTCATATAACTTCAGAAGCAAAAACCACGATTGGAATCTAGGTTCTCTGGCTAATTACCTCACTACCATCCAGGCTGATACACCTCTTCTGATGTTACAGAGATTCGTAGTGCCTGATGGTCTCAGGTCATGAGGAATTAGAGGTGGAGTGTACATCACCATCCCAGAATCCACAGGATTAGGGAATGAACTATGGACTAGAGTGGACTTACTGATATTCTGCTATAGACATATTGTGATTCTAGCAATGGAAGAAATTACAGCATTGATGTGGAGGCAGTGGCCACTGGATCTGGGGGCAGGCAGAGGGAAAGACAGGTGTAATGTGGGGGCTTTTTGGGGACTTGGGAATTGTCCTGAATGACATTGTGGTGACAGATATAGGCCAATATATAAATTCCCATAGCCTGCAGAATTGTGTGGGAGAGAGTGTAGACTACAATGTGAACTATGGTCCATGCTAGTGGCAAAGCCCCAGGATGTGTTTATAAATTGCAATGAATGTGCCACACTAATGAAGGACGTTGTTTATGTGGGAGGGTGTGGGAGGTATGGGAAGAGGAGCATATGGGAAGCCCTATATTTTTTTGTGTGGCATTTATGTAATCTAAGTATCTTTAAAAATATATATTTAAAAAAAAAAACTTCTCTGTAAGGCAAGGACCTGGTCAGAACATTCTTCTCTCTCTAAACTACTCACTTATACCTCCTGAACACCTTCTTCCAGCCTGGCTGGCATTGATGTCTTTGAAGTGAAATCAATGCTACCTCAGGAATCAGTTTATCTCCTTCTGTGTCAGGGTGAGTCTTCTCGTTACCAAGGAAACATCCTACCCAAATATTGACCAAAACACCTGGTTGATCATAAGATCCTCAGGAGATGCCCAAATTATGAACTTCCATATGAGGAAAATGGCCAGCTAGATGATGGGCTGGAGTGGCCTTCAATCCAAATGCTCGTTAGGATGGTAGTATTTAATTTCAAACTTGGTGGAAACATAAAGCATAAAAGCTAACCTTTAAAATAAGAAGGATCCCTGTCACATTCTCCCCTTGTTGCCTTCTTCCCCTCCTTCCCTTGTTTTGGGACCTGCCTTCGCTCTAGAATCTAGAAAGTCTAGAATCTAGAATCTAGAAAGCCGGGCTTCTCAACCTGTGCACTACTGACATTTAGTTCTGGAAAATTCTTTGTCATGGGGAGCTGTCCTTTGCATTATAGGATGTTTAGCAGCATCACTGGTCTCTACCCACTAGATGCCAGAAGCAAACTCCCTTCCCCTTCGTCACAACAATCAAAAATGTCTCCAGATGTTGCCAAATGTCCCCTGAAGGAAAAACAATTGTCCCTGATTGAAAACCACTGGTTTTAATCATGAGCTTAGTTACCATAACGCTCTAAGCAACTCTAAATAGTGTTATTGTACAGTCCTGAGATCATTTTCGGGAAACTACCATGCTTGCTCTTCTTACAACACTAATATTCTAGATTCAAAAGAAAAGTGGATGGTGCTCTCCAGGTATCATCTGCAGAGTAAGAGAATAAAGACATTCCATCTTTCAAGAATTTTTCAGAAAGCAACCATCCAGCTCCTGGGTAAAGTAGACAAAAACAAAACCTGTAGGATAAAAAAAGGTCAGTCTTTAAAAACAGTGCTTGTTTGTGTGCATTTTCAATGGAATCTTCTTAATACATTGTAAGTTACGGGAATTGGAAAAATATAATTTTCCATTTTACCAATTGATCTATTTTTTTCATTGCTGCAAATAAGTCATAGAATAAAACTTTAAGATTTTTAGATGATTTCCCTATTAATGTATAAGAATGAGTTTCTGAAAAAGTGAGAAATTCCAATTACTAATATGCCATTTGAGTTTTGCAAAACTTAATTCTGCAAAGTTTTTGCCTTTATTCTTTGGCTTTAATGAAATTATAAAATGAGGAAATAGCTGCACAGCATAGCAATATAAATATTGGTTTAGCTATGTTTGCTCTCTTTTTCACCTTTTTCTATTTAAATTTTTTTTAAAAATCTGGCTAGAGTCAGTTACACCAGGGATTAATCAATGAGGTCTTTGTTGGGCTGTTAGATTTGTCTGTGACCAAACACTATGCTATGTAAGTGGATACAAGCCAATGTCTCCAAACATTTTAGTGCAGGACTAGCGATGGGAGGGTTGGCTTAGAGGGGGTGGCAATGGAACAGGTTTAAGTGACAGGACACACGACTATGTAATCTCCAGGAGAGTTGTTCCATATTGTTAAAATAGAGACAGAATGTTCTGAACACTTGGAAAGGATTCAGTGAAAAACCATGTACGTGGATATAAATACATACATATTGATTTAATCGTCACAGCAAGCCAAAGAGGTAGATACTATGATTATCTCCACTTTTCTGATGAGAAACTGAAGCACAAAGAGGTGAAGCAATTTGCTCAAAGTCAAACAGCTAGGCAGGGAGAGGCAGAGCTGGGATTTGAACCGTGGCAGTTTGACTCCCAAGTTCATGCTCTTAACTGCTGCACAAAATTGCTTCTTTGAAAAGTTAGAAGCAAGGACCTAGGAAGGAAATAAAAGAAGTATAAAGTGATAGATCATTTAAAACATGGCCAAATTGAGGGGAGATTTAGCAATTACTCCATTAATTTGATCTCTATAGAGAGAAATTCCTTGGAGTTGATGCGTGAGGGAGGTTGAACTGTCCCATTCTGCTATCTATACTCATCATATTAAGCATGTAATTGCCAAATGCCAAACCCACTTGGTAGACAAAGTCATAATGTTATTCTTTAAAGATATGCAATCTGGTAAAAAGCATCTTCCCACTCCCACTGACAACTGAAAAGTACTGCTGTGTGGGAGGCTGAGTAATTACCTCATATCTGGAGTGAGGTATTAGAAACCCATGAAGAGGCTCTTCACAGTTACCTCTGAAATGCTTCAGAGGGTGGGTTTGCCCTGCTCCAAGTGCTGCTAACATTACTCTTTCCTCTGGTCTTGGATATGCCCTTCCTTTCCCACACTGTTCCCTCCTTGTGTTCTCTTCCTCCACATACACATTCAACATAGGCATTTCCAAGCTTCTGTCCTTGGACACAACCATGGTTCCAACCATCTTTCATAAAGCAAGCCTGAATCTAGGCTTCTAGCCTGACCTCGTCCCTGAATTCCAGACCCACATTCCAAACTACCTACTGGACAGCTCATCGAATTGTCCAAAACAGGACTCATACGCTTCCCCCCACTCAAAAATATAACCCCTGTCCATTGTAGTTAATAACCAGCTTCTCTGTCACCCATTCTCCCCACCACATCCTACCACATCCCAACATTCACCTAATGCTGTTCCCAAGGTCTGTTCCCTCTGTTCCCCACTCCTCTTCAATTTTCCAGCCCACCTCGATTTCTAGAATGAGCTCCTAACAAGCTCTAGAGCTGTGCTGTCCAATACAGTAGCCATGAGCTGCATGAGGCAATTGTGCACTAAAAATGTGTCTTGTATGAAATAAGATGTGCTAAGTGGAAAGAACATGCTCCACTTCAAAGACTCAGTAGGAAAAAAATATATAAAATATCTCATTAACAACATTTATATTGATTACATGTTGAAATTTTAATATTTTTATATCTTAAGTTTAAAAATATTAGATTATTTATATTTTTTTGATGTAGTAGGGTAGGCCTCCCAAATTTGTCAACATCCAAATCCCCAGAACCTGTGAATACGTTAACTTACATGGCAAAAAGAGGCTTTGCAGATGTGATTTAGTTAAGGATTTTGCAATGGGAAGATATAACTACAAGGGTCCTTAAAAGAGGGAAGATAAGGGGAAGATGGAAGCAGAGAGAATGATTTGAAGATGCTATACTGCTGGCTTTGAAGATAGAGGGAGAGACCACAAGCCAAGGAATGCAGGCAGCCTCTAGAAGCTGCAAAAGGAGATGAGTCTCCCCTAGACCCTCCAGAAGGAACTGGCCTACTGACACCTTGATTGTAGTTCCATAAGACTCATTTCAGACTTTTGATCTCCAGGGCAAAGTTGTGTTGTTTTAAGCCACTAAGTTTGTGGTAACTTGTTACAGCATCAGCAGGAAACTAATACATTTGGCTGCTAGAAAATTCAAAATTCCATGTGACTCACATTTGTATCTCACATTATGTATCCATAGGACAGCACTGTTTTAAAATCTTCTCCCTGTCTGTGCATTCCTGTGCTAGCTAGAATGATCTATTGCTATCACTCCTCTGCTCAAATACTGTCAAAGACATTGCAGGTGGATAAAATAATGCCCAAATTCCTGCCTGGATTTCAAATATCTCTCCATCACTTTTCATTTTCCAGTTCCTAAATTTTCTGCTCCAACCCTTTAACCATCTTGCCCTTTAACCAATCTATGCTACCTCTTACTTCCACATATTCTCCCTGTTTTCCTCGTTTTTCCCCTTTCCCAAGGTGTTCCCTCTATCCTAGATGCATTTTATTTTATTATGTCAAAATTCTATCCATCCTTTAAAACTTAGTTTAAATTGCAATTCCTCCATGTAGCCTTTCCACAACTCCCAGTAAGAGTTCCTCTATATTTCTGTTGCAGTTATCACTTGTATCCTAGCATTCTGGAAATCTGACTTAGAGTAATGATAATCCTGCACCGGGTGATTCCTAAGTCAGGGCCTGGCCTACTCATCCTGGTTCTGTGTTCACTGATGGTGACTTTCCTGTGTCGCCAACATCAAGTGCAGGAGTTGTAAGGTTGGGCCTCAGAGTGCAACTCCGGTTTTCTGTTCCACTGTGGTGGTACAGAGACTGAGGTTCAATCTGTCAACACTGGCGAACCATGGGACTATTTGAAGAGAAGACTTCTGGAAAAAGACTGGACTTTTTTGTGTGTGGGCTGGTGGGACACAAAGCTGTAAGATTTAGGGTTAGTACTTCCTTTTTTTATTTATTTATTTATTTATTTATCCCCCCGTTGCCGCTTGTGCTCACTGTGTCCATTTGCTGTGTGTTTTTCTGTGTCTGCTTGTCTCCCTTTGTTGCGTCATCTTGCTGTGCCAGCTCTTTGCGCTACGCGGCTGTCAGCTCTCTGGGCCTCACGGGCCAGCTTGCCTTCACCAGGAGGCCCCGGGATCGTAGACAGGAGCCCAACCACTTGACCACATCCACTTCCCAGTACTTCCTTTTTATACAACTTTAATTGTACTCATAGGCTGGTGAACATACTGGAAACAGATGGAAATGAAAGAGAATCTCTGGGAAACGGATGTGGTTCAAGCAATTGGACTCCCATCTACCATATAGTAGGTCCAGGTTTCAATTCCCGGGGTCTCCTGGTGAAAGGCAAGCTGGCCTGAGTGGCAAGCTGGCCCATACAGAGTGCTGGCCCACTCAGGAGTGCTGACCCGTGCAGGAGAGCTGGCGCAGCAAGGTGATGCAACAAAAAGAAACACAGAGGAGAGACAATAAGAGATGCAGCAGACCAGGGAGCTGAGGTGGCACAAGAGATTGAGCACCTCTCTCCACTTGGAGGTCCCAGGATCAGTTCCTGGTGCCTCCTAAAGGGAAGACAAGCAGACACTGAAGAAAACACAGAAAGCAGACAGCGAGCACAAAACAATGAAGGAGGGGAGAGAAATAAATAAATAAATAAAAAGAAAGAGAATCTCTGATGCCAAATTAAAAATTTTAAACAGAAGAGATGTGCCTCATGAAGGGCTTGTAAAGTTATGCTGAGCTCCTCGTTTTCTACAGAAACGTGATCAGGGTGCAAGTCTCCAGGCGCCTCACCCAGCATCCATTCTGTTGTTCCCTGCACAGTCATTTTTCTGTGGTGAGGCCTTCAAAAATATTTTTATATTTCCATGAACAAAATACTTTAATAAGCATTAACTTCAAACTTCATTAATATATAAATATATATTGGGAAAAAAGGCCAGATGAAGACTGTTATGCAATTCCAACATTAAAGATTCTTTGATTATATTTGTAGGTGATGACAACTTTCTATTCTTAGTTCCCTGAGTGATGCCAGTGTCCACTCTGAGAATTTGGGAACATTTCCCCAAAGAACAATGTGTTAAATTATGCCACTTTCACTGCTTTGTGTGAGAGTCGTGTTAGCCCAATGGTCATGGCCTGAAACTTCTGCCTTCAGCTGGATCAGGAAGAAATTGAACATAAGAAAAGTGTCTCACATCCATAGAGCATGCCATATTATCTTGGTCAACCTACACAGTGATGTTGGATGGTTGGCAAGGCAGATATTATCTCCCCTATCTATAGAAGAGGAATTTCCTAAATCTAGGAAGTGCTAGAGGGCAAGTTCAAACCCATATTCTTACTCATAATAAGAACATATATCATAAAATGTAGACAGCTCATGGACTGTTAGATTTTCTTTTTAAATAACAGGGTCATCTAGTCCAACACTCTAGTCTTTCTAGCAGAGACAAGACTAGGAAACACCATGGTTCCTCTAATCACTGAGACTCTGCCCAGGCTGGTCCTGCTTTCTAAAAATGCTCTTCCAGTTATATCATTGATGTGGAGACAGTGGCCACTGGAGGTTCTGAGCATGTGGAAAGGGAAAAATAGGTGTAATATGGGGGAAATTTTTGGGACTTTGGAATCATCCTGAATGACATTGCAATGATAGATACAGGCCATTATAAATCTTGCCATAACCTACAGAACTGTGTGGGAGAGAGTGTAAACTACAATGTAAACTATAGTCCATGCTTAGTGGCAGTGCTCCAAAATGTGTTCATCAATTGCAATGAATGTACACACTAATGAAGGATGTTGTTAATGTGGGAAAATGTGGGAAGGTGTGGGGAGCGGGGCATATGGGAATCCCCTATATTTTTTTTTATGTAACATTTATGTAGTCTATATCTTTTTTAAAAAAATAAAAAATATATATTAAAAAAACTTAAAAAAATAAAAATGTTCTTCCATCCGTGCCCCTCCCCAACCCAAATACTCAAAAAGAAGACTCTTCTCTTCCAGAAAGCTTTGATTGGCTAGACCAGATTCTCCTATCCAAAGCTCTCCCAGGAGAGCTCCATGGAGGCACCATTGTATACTCAGCATCCAGTAGAATACTAAATTTGCATAAATATTTGTTAAACAGATTAATTTATTTAGAACTCATATCTCCTTACTTTGATTTAATTCCTTTTATCTACTGCATTATAGAAACTTGACTATTCCTCCCCCACTTACATTCACAAATTACTCAGAATCTTAAGAGGGAATTCTTTTCAGAGTAGAGTTTCTTAATTTAAGAGAAAGTGAAAATTCCACATAAAAGTTAAAAGTTAAAGTATCCTCTCTCCAAACCCCTATGCCTAATAGAATCTGGTTCATTAATTTTGTTATCCCAGATGTAACCCAAGTGTCTCAGGCATCACTAAATGGTAAATATAGATGGAGCCCTATTAGCATTAGCATCTAAGTATTGTTGACTCTGACAGGTGTGTCAACTTTTGGACAGTGCCCCTTCTACTACAAATATTTAAAGAAATCTATAGGACAAACCTCCCTAGACACTGTTCCCCATTACTAACAGGTGACCCATGACCACACAATTCCAGGCCCCCAAAATCTCACAGAAGTCAACTCTGGGCCACAAACCCTATCCTGGGACATTGCCCCCTGAAAATTCCGTGATGGTGAAACTGGCTCACCACGGGAGAGCAGAGTGAGTGGAAACTTCTTTCTGTCTCACCTTTGGTCGGACTCCACACCAATGAGGCCGGATAGTGCTCTTGCCCTCCATAGCCAGCTCTTTTTGGGGTGCCTGGGTTGGAATGAGTCAGTCCGTGGCAGCTGACATGTGTCTCGCTTCTGATCCCCAGGCCCGAGGCTGGACCTGAATCACCAGGCTAAGTGCCACCTTCTATTATGTCAAGCTCTCTCCAGAGGCCACTGTGGTCTCTAACTGGTCCAAACCCGAACTCCATGTGGTTACCCTAGTCCACCAGACATACGGTAATCAGTCTGGCGGGGTGCACATTTCCTTCCAGTGGGCCTTCAGACCCTTTGTAATTTGGGGCAAGCCTGGAAGGAGAGTTGTCCCCTAACTCAAATCACCAGAAAGATCTATGCCCCAGCTTCTATCCAACTGAAACACCCTGTTTGAAGTAGAATGGACAAACTTTTAGATGTTAGACACTTGAAAGGCTATTGAGGAGGGGAGAATCAAAAGATCTGCAGAGAAAGACCTTAATTTTAAATTCCAGTTCCATCATTTACTTTCTGGGTTAGCTTGGGCAAATTTGTTAACCTCTCTGGGCCCTGATTCCCTTATCCATTAAATGGATATCAAAATATTTATGTCAAGAATTAAGTGAAATAGTATATGTAAAATGCCTACACAGAGAAAATGAAAATAAATGTTTTATTTATTTAATAAATAAAAATAAACCTGCTTTTAAAAGGCATTGAGGCTAGAGTAGGCTGAAAGAAGACAGGGCCCCCTCAATGGATACAAAAGGAAGAATCTAGGACCAATACTAATGTCCATAGGTTTACCCAGCACAAGAATTAATCCTTCCAAAATACATTCACACCTCACCATCAATGGGGCATCCATGCTTCCCTAGGGACTGGCAGATGCAGCTACTGCTATCAATTTATTCTTAATAAAATTAAGGAACAAAAAAGTGACACTCCAAGTTTGTCAATAGAAGTGTAAAGTAAAACCAAATTAAACATCAAGTAAAAGAGAAAAATCATAAAAAGGAGCCATATTTTCATATTTCTTGGTATTTAAAAAAAGCAATCTAATAGCAGCTCTTTACTTAGAGCTTCCTGCATGTTGGACACTCTGTGGGTATTTGATGCCTGCTGTGAACATACCTCATTTCATACACTCATTCCTTTATTTGCTCAACAAATATTTGTGGAGCATCTTCTATAAGACAGGCTAACTAGACACTGAGAATAGTATAATAATTAAAAAGAAATGTGGTCTCTGTCCTTCTGGAGTCCTGTGTAGGAGCTGGACAATTAATAAAATTAAGTGAATAATTACACAATGTGATAAGCACTATGAGAAAAGTTATATGGTGTGAATGGAGTATATAGTGGTGGGTAAGGAAAGGTTTCCCAGAAGAAGTGCCATTTGAGCTGAAAACTAAAGTAGGAATAATAGTGATCTAGGGGAGCAGGAGGGAGAGAAGCTTCCAGGAGGGGAAACAGCAAGTGCAAAGAGCCTGGGGTAGGACCAACCATGCAACATCCAAGAAACTAAGTCCAGCATGGCTGGTTCACAGATAAAGAGGAAAAAGTGAGTCAGATGAGGCTGGAGAGACCTTGATGGGCACAATATGCCATGTTGGAAATTTGGGGCTTTATCGGAAAAGCAACAAGTCATTGAATCAACCAATTAATCTATTGAGCATTTCAGTATATTTCTAGGCTCTCATCCTACTACTAAGCTTTACACAATATCCTGTATAGAATTCAAGCCCACCAGAGCACTAAATACTTTCTGCATCTGATTCAGAATCCAATAGCCCTTGTGAATTAATAACTGCCACAAAGGCCTAAAACTCTTTATCCACCAGCTCCAGCTTAGATTTCTAGAACAAAATAAGCATGATATAACATATGCTATGCCACTAAGCAGCTAGACTTAGCAGAGATGAAAAAACCATTCAGGATGCTGAAACAAATGACCAGTTCTCATATATATATATATGTCATTATAAAAGTAAGACATTTTGAGGTAAAAGCTGAATTTTGGCTTCAAAGGTTCTCAAGACAGCTGCATCTGCAATGCTCAACATAGCAATCTGGAAGTTCACATGGTGAGAATTAAGTATTTCTCACTCTGCGTAAACTGTGAAATGCATTTGAAAATAGAGTTTATTAAAATTAGCATTTTGTTCATACCTGGCCAGCAGCAGCCACCTTGTTGCAAAGTGACATTATTTATAGCATGAAGATGATTGAGAAGGAATGGTGCCCCCCACTCCACTAGTAGAGCAAGGACAGGTTCATCTTCCTTTCAGTATAACAGGTGAGATGGTGTATTAGTCAGGGTTCTCTACGGAGCAGAATCAACAGGAGATATCTGTAAATAGTGTGAGATTTTATTTTATTTTATTATTGTTTTTGTAAAAGGAGAAGTAAAACTATTTATTTGCAGATGGCATAATTATCTATGCCTGCAGTTCTTTTTTAAAAATTTATTGAAATAGATCATTCATACATGAACATACATAAACTGTAAGCGTTCAGTAAACACTGTGAACTTATAAAACAAAGCATAGCATCATACAGGGCTCCCACACATCACCCCCCACAAACACCCCGCATTGCTGTGAAACATCTGTTAACATATCATGAAAGAGCATCATCAAAGTACTACCAACTATAGTCCGTATCTTCCTCCCCTATACATTTTTTTAAGGGTTTCTTTTCTTTTATCCATTTTTACCACCTCCCCCCACCCCCATTTTTGCTGTTTCTGTGTCCATTCGCTGGGCAGCTCTCTGTGTCCATTTCCTGCCCTCTCTTCTCATCCTTCTCCTCCTGTCTTCACTGAGATTCAACCCATGGGAACTCTGATGTGGGAGAGAGGCGTTCTACCGCTTGCACCACCTTAGTTCCTGGTTTTTCGGCTCTCCCTTGTGTCACCCTCCTGTTACATCATCATCTTGCTGTGTGGCTCATGGGGCCTGACGGCGCACCCGCACGCAAGGTCTTGGGGGTTCACCCACTTGCAGGGCCTGACGGCCCACGCACCTTCTATATTTTTCTTTTTTTTTTTTAATTTTTACTGGTAGGTCCCAGGGATCGAACCCAGGTCTCTCCATATGGGAGACAGACGCCCAACCATTTGAGCCACATCTGTCCCCCTGCTATATCTCTTAAGGTTGACTGAAGATACC